>APFE030992798.1:10951-65498 GCA_000404065.3 Pinus taeda
AATGATGTCCACAAAATTTTCTCCTATGTGATTTCTACAGAAAAGACTCTTTTTAATGTAATATGGATCACAAAAACTTGAACTCAGAAAATGATTCTATTCTCTAAACAAAATTTAGGTATTAAAATTTTATAGAGTTTAAATATCAAACATGTGATTCTAAGCAATTTTTAGTTCACTTTAAACATATTTAATAAGAAAATATCTCAAAAAAAACTTCGAAAATCATAACAATTAGATTACCCTTGATTCTAGCTTTATTTTTCTTGGGGATAAATGAAAATGTTGATTATTCTCATGATCTTCTCAAATTTAATTTTAAATATTAGCTATTTTTCATTTCGCATGTTTAGATATTTACATTTATCTAATATAATTATGAAATTACCATGTGAATTATTAATATAACTGTGAGAGTAAACCATATAAATTAAATTAAAATAAATAGTATATAAGTTTAAAATATTTCACAACTATCTATATATAATAAAATCACATACAAATTATCAAATAACAAATAAATAAATATATAAAACTTCAATAAATTATTATATTAAAATCCTAAAAATAATATAGAAATTACCATTAAACTTCGAACACAAAAATGCTATTTGAAACCTGATGATACATAACTTTTCACCTCCACACTTTTGGTGGCTGCGCTAGCTCAAACAGTTTCCATATCATCGTCACTAAAAACAACTGTATGCGTTAAGTTTACTCAAAAAAGGAGCAACATGGTTTTGATTATGTTTTGGGACAAGGAAGCATTTTCTTGCCTTGTTTGCTATAACAAGCTGGACCATCTCATTAGTTTGTGGTTGGCTGGGTGGGTAATCGACGAGAGGACCAGGCCGCTCTCCTTTTAAATATTCTTTCACCTTCAGCATTTTTCTTTTAAAGGGAAACTTAGACATGTTAATTCGTGTTTTTGTCGATTTATATCATACGAGATATCTTTAAATGATCCATTGTAGGTTGGGAAATATCCTTAAGTTACCAAAGGAAACCTGTGAGGTGTCAAATCCAAGCGTGTAACTTAACCTAGTGTTAGAAATATGCAGAAATATGTTTTTATATGGATGAATTCGTTCTCCCCAGTATTAGATTGTATTATTTGAACCATTCAAATAAATATAGAAATTCTAAAGGAAAAGGTGATAGGGAGAAATCAGGAAGTTAAAATTTTAGGACTAAATTATTATTTCAAAATTCCAAAGTGAATTTGATGGAATACATCCTACTTAATTGATGGAAAAAATAGTCCTAAGATGGTTGGTTAGTTTGTGTATGGGTTTGTTGAAGTATTTTCACTAAAAATGTCATCATCAAAGTACAATAAAAATTAATATAAAAATTAATATAATGTATAATAAATGTTTCTTATAATCTAAACCATAAGCGTGTATTTAATTATATTCGAATTAATGATAATTAAAATAATGTATAGATTGAAATAATAATTGTTAAATTCAATGACTATGTTAATGGTTTATGAAGGTTAGATAAAAATATAATATTATAAATGGAAAATAATATATTCAAGTAATGTATTAATTTATAACGTTATTATTGTGGTTATTTCATCTAAGATAAAATAATGAATATTTATACTTATAAATATATATTTTTTAATATAGAAACTAATTCATCTAACTCTAAGTGGGTATATAATGGTTAAATGTACATGTCATGTGGTAAATCTATATGTAAAGGTGTTTAGTTTCAAACAGAGCTCAATGTGTGCTATATAATGGTTAAATGTACATGTCATGTGGTAAATTTATATGTAAAGGTGCTTAGTTTCAAACAAGGCTTGAAGGGCGCGATGATTAAAGGGGCATATACAAAGGTCATCCAACTATTACCGTGAGCAATGCATAATTGGGATAATTAATGTAGGTCAGAGGAATGTGTGATTGGGATATTGTATTAGGTTGCTTTGACAAGGTTCTTTTTAGGAATTTATTATGTTATTCATGTGTGTTTTATATTTTAGATTCATGTTCCATATACAAGTTCTGTGTACATTGTGTGGATTCATTATTATTATAATATTTTGAATATAATAACATGTAGAATAAAATGCTAACAATAACAAGAATTTATTTTTAAGGTCATGGTTAAGATAGAAACCAAATTTGGGTATGAGTTTCATTTGTTTGTGCGACAAAAGGTCAACCTCAGCAAAAGGATTTCACTTCTCTAGCCTATGGAGGTGTTCAAACTCTACCTCTCTTTGAATGGATTAATAACCTCTTGATAAGAAACTAGAATTGTCAAATAAAACATCACAAATAAAATATATTTTACTTCAATAATATCTTGTTGTAATAAATGTTGATCAACTGCATAGTAAGATGCACAATAAGATAAATGAGAACTCAAAATAGATTTATTCCTTGCACCTTTTCAATGCAACAAGTTATGTGGGTAATGTGGATAGTATATATATTTATCGAAATTTATAATATTTTTTTGTTTTTCTCATTGCACTTAATCTCATACACTAGTTAACATGTAACAATACATTTTCATATTAAATTTAATTATGCAATATAATCATGCTCCCAAGTTGTTACATTTTCATATTAAATTTAATTATGCAATATAATCATGCTCCCAAGTTCACTTGAAACAAGCTAAACATGCATATTTCACAAAATATTTCCTCACATGGGAGAGAAATACAAATAAAGAAACTTATAAATCAAAATCTTTAAACAAAATATTTAGGAAAATAATACAATATTCAAAATAAAGCCTAACAATTAATTAATAAACCCTAGGAATTAAATGATCAAAGGCATAAAGATTTTCTTAACATTGATTTCATCAACATAGATTGCATGTATATTATAGCTCAATATCAATGCCTTTCTATTATATATAATGTAACACAATTTTAATGAATTAAGTAGAGTGAAAAGTTAATTTTATTTTAACATAGGAAAATATTTTGAATCAATCATATATGTTCAAGCCACAAAAAGGTTCAATTACACTTTTTTTATTGAAAATATGAATAATATAGTTGTATCAATGCCAATAATTTGTTCACTATTGTTGTTGGTTAATGCTCAACATGTTGTATTAGAAAATTATATTTTAAATAGAATGAAATTAGTATATAGATGAATTATTCAATTAATGTTGCTTTGTATAGTGTAGCTAATCCTTGACATATTTAAGTAGCCATAAATGTATTTGAGAGTCAATTTAACATGAAACAATATTAATATATAGAAATTAGAGAGAAAATAGCCACCACCTACCATCAATGTCAAACCTCAAAGCATATTCTAATAGTGTAGGATAAGATACAAATCACTAAAGAACAAGTTCTTTCACATGAATGTGTTACATATAAATAAAAAGAGACATGCATAGAGTAAGGAAACATAAGTAAAAAAAGACATGTATATAATGTGAAGAATAATTCTTGATTTATTGTTTATAAAAAACTTAAAATATTTTTATAAAGACAAAAAATCACCTAAAAGTTGATAAGAGTTAGATTCAACCAACAAAAAAAATATAAAAACTTATCATAAAAATAACTAGTGAATATTCACCCATGATACATGTACTATGGAATCAATGAAGTCATGATAATCATGTAAAAGCATACATTGTCTACAAAAGTATAAAGAAGATGATAACACAATCTATTCCTAACTTAAAAGTACAAATAAAGTAACTTGGTAAAAGCGAAAGTGCAAAAATATTCATTTTGGAAATTCAGAATGAATCTTAATCTTAACCAACCTACCTTACCAAAAAAAATTCTCATACCAATATAGATATATTTAGAATTAAAAAAAAAACTATCAAAAATGTAATATTCTTCTCCCATGTGGATTTTCACTCAATTCCTAAGTACTATGAATATTTATAATGGCTTTGAGGAATATAATCACTGAATTACAATTTATAAGTCTCCTTTTCTCTTGCTTTAGAACCTGTCCAATCTTCGAGATCATCCTTGTGGTTAGTTCTCTGGTCAGAAACTGGCTTCAGGATGGCCATATGTTCTCCTTTTTCTTATGCGTTTGCCTGAGATTTATTCATGGGTGTGAGAGACGCGTATCAAATCTATAATTAAGATGCATGTACAATTATTTACATTTTTTTAATTCTTCAATTGAAGTGAGAAACGTAATATACAAATATCTTAACTTTAAAAATTTATAAATTTAAATTTGAATTTCTTTTTATTCGGCATTGAAATAGGATTTTTTTATATTAATAATTTTTATATTAAATTATAAATTAAATGTATTATACCACTCTCCATGAGAAAGCAGAAATCACCTAAAAAACATTGTAGAATTTTTTTACACATTTTATTATAGTATATGGTAAAGTATTACATTTTAGAATGTATTTACACAATAACTATAAGATATTTTCCGATTATTAAATATGTTTTTCTAAATACCAGATGTCAAATCTATGTTGAGCATGGAAGAAATTACACCCTCTTTTGATATGAGGAAAAACAACAATAAAGCGAACAAAGCATGTATATTTTTTTTTTTTTATATTGGACATTATATTTTTAATTTAGTGAATATTTTATTTTTATTTAAAAAAAACATATTATAATTCTAGGTGGAGCATGAAGAAATTACACATCTCCCTCATATACTTTGTAAAATGCGCCTCTTAGCATAGCAATGATAATGTTTAATACCACTTCATATGATATAAAAAACATATATATTGATTCAAACAATAGATCATTAGTTCAATATAACAATAACTAAAATGAATTAAAACCATGAAGAAATGAAGGATTGACATTTCAAAAAAAAATCTATCCATGAACTCAAAGTGGCAACTATCAAATAGTATTATAAATATAGGTTATTAATCTATCAGTTGAAAATTGAGTACAAATAAAAATGACAATAAATTCTAGAGATGTCTTCGCAATAATTTCACCTAAACGAATTAGGCTTAAAACCTTTGGGCAGTAAAGTCTCGTCGTGATCATAGTCAACAAAACTGATTACTTATCTTTATATCATTATTAATAGAAATAGTATTACAAAAATAGAAAGAAAGAGAAGGATTACACACAACACAAATCACTCTCATATTTTTATTGACCAAAAAGGTTACATATATATAGGATACAAATTACTTAATTTGACAAATCTAAATCTTAAGAAAATGGATCTATGACTGAGACATGACACAACAACAACTCATACATATGGGAAACAACCACATATAAAATAACACCTCAGAATACTCATTGAAAACTTGTAATACACATGGAACACATGACATGGAAGCATTACTTCCAACACCCTCGCTTAATGCTTACATGGAAAACATTGAAAACACATATTACAATAACAAGGATAATTTATGTCTGACTAGTCTTCGTCAGCACTCACATCCACTCTAGAATCTCGTAGAAAATGCTCTTTAACCACCACATCTTCAAGTTATCACTTGACCTCCATTGAGAACATAACCTCCTCTGACCATCATTGATGAACATTTCAATATCAACAATACTAACACCTCGAATCGTCGGGGCTTCCGTAGTAAGAGGCTTCAAGGAACGAACCAACCTAAGGACCAAGCATCATCTGTAGGATTTTTCACTTTTGTCTATTTGTCTGTTGCTAGGATGGAGGTTTGGATACTGAATGTGATCAAAAGTTGATCAAACAAGTTGACCTTACTAACACAGAAGAATTGATGTTTCAAACACCTCGGCTTCTAGTTCAAGAACCACTAACCCTTTTTATAACTAGAATTGAAACATTTCACAACTACATACTCAATAATCATCAAACTATCAGTGATCATTCAAGCATAGACAAGTCACCACGTCCCTCCTTAGCACAGGTCAAAAGTTGTTCATCTGGTTTAATATTTGTCTTACAGATTTCTCGTTTTCATAAAGAAACATTTGTTAGAGTTGTCCATTCCAAAAAACTTACACTCACATATTGACATGGCCAGATTAAAAAATTTTAAAATGCAAACTCCAAAATTTGAAATCAGAACGGGATTGAGGCATAAACATATGACACAAAGATCTCTTCCCCACAAAAGCGAAAAAATGAGATTTTCCTCTAATTTTAACACTTTTAACACATATCATTAGCCACTTGAAACTCATCTGCCCCAGATCTCAAATCTAGATTCATGCTACAGAGTGTACAATTCGTGGCCATGATTTTTCATAATTATATTATAGTGCACACAACTTTGAAAAAACCATTTAGACATGAATTTAACTCCTTTGCAGGTTCCAGTTAGATAAGAAAAAATAAAACTTTACATATATCAAGATAACAGAAGGATCCTACAATGCTTATAGAAGTTGCAAGCAAACAAATAGATCTGCACGCATAGGATCAGAAAAATATTTCATGCTAAAAATAAACTCTCACACATCTATACTAATATGTGTAGAAATAACAACACTCAAGATCCCTCACATATTCTTGGCCCTCCCTTGAGAGAGTGAAGCTAGTACCAACTCTAATACACAAATCACTCTCAAATTTTTATTGATCGCAAAGGTTACATGTATATAAGATACACATTACTGGCTTTGACATATCTAGATCCTAAGAAAGTGGATCTATGACTGGGACATGACACAATAACAACTCATACACATGGGAAGCAACCAGATCTAGAATAACACCTTAGAATACTCACTGACAACTTGTAATACACATGGAACACATGACATGGAAGCATTACTTCCAACAAATATACCAACTATTATATTTTTCAACAGCATTGTGTCATTACCTAACAACCCTTCAACATTCAAGTAATTTCAAATCGATGGTATAAGAACTAAAATTACCAATGCATGGTCCCATTGGTCAAATTTCATTACAATGAGGGTTTTAACTTTATTTTCTAACAAAAAACCGTCATTAACAACTCTAAAAATCTACTCTAACAATCTAATACTATATAAATTAATTTCTATCAGTTTAACACAACTTCTCATATTCTCTGATTGTATTCAACACTTGATTAATGAGAAAATAAGTTCTTGATAAATAGCATAGCTTGCAAGGGATGCAATTCTATGGAACACAATAAAATATTGTGAAAGCAACCAACCATTAAAGGTTGTGAAAGAAACCAACCATGAAGAAAAGAACCAACAATGAAAAATGGAAACAAAACAAAGATGAGAATGATAAAATGGAGAAGTAATGTTTATGTTCCACCCTTTAAATGTTCACAACGTCATCTTACAACCAGAAAACACCACAAAGGTCGTTGCCTTGCTTAGTTAGCTCACTATTTACCAAATCTTTCAGAATAGTAGAATCGCTATATTTCTTTATCAGTAACTTATTTATGAGGGAAAAATTGCTACGTTTCAGAGCCTAAATTGCTATGAATTTTTTTATAGTCCTCCATCTTAAATGAGGAAATATGATTTTTTTTTATATTCGTTCATATTAAATAAGGAAATATGAATTTTTTTTATAGTTGTCCATGTTAAATAAAGAGATTTTATGTATTGAGCACATTCTATATGCCATAAAAGTTATGCAAGAAACTTTTTTCGGTATTCAAAATACAACCAGAGTGGAAAATATCATGGAGAATAAAATATTGATTTCATATGAATTATTTCTTTATCCAAATTAATTTTTCTTATAAATTTTTCATCCTTACCACAAGGGCTTTCAAGTGCTAACTTCCTAACATCTTTGAAAATAAATCTATTTTAGTTGATGAATTATTTCTTTGAGTTCCAAATGTACCAATAAGTAAAACATACAAGAAATTATTAGCTTTATATGAAATTTGTCTACAAATTCTCTAGTGATAAGTATAGTATGTATGTATGATAAAAAAAATTCTTACAATCATGATTTCATCCTTTGCGTTATTTCATCAGTTAAGACACGATTTTGAGACTCTTAGATATTTTTTTTTTCACACACAGAATGTGAATCTTATCATATGACATTTCTTCATTAAAAGGAGGAAAAATCGTGGAAAAATCATTGAAATAATATTTCAATCTCTGTTATTCAAAAAAAAGTTATTCTCAGGTGCATATACCACTTATCTCTTTCCCACTCATTAATGTGAAACATGACTCTATATTAATATTTGAGAATTGATATACTAGGATTTCTCCTTCATCATTAACTATGAAAATAATTATGATCACTTAAACAATGGAAATTAAGATACATGAAATATTAAATTAACATAAACTAATTATTCGTCACGGTATAGTGAGTTCAGAGAAGTATGTTCAGAGAACCATACATTCAATATGGAATCCAAATATGAACTTCTCTATGACAAGCTATAATATTTAAGGCATTGATAAGCATATGCTAAATAAAACTAGTAAAGGTCACGATATATGATGAAGCTTTAAATGAAATAAATTAGTGAAGATGATAAATGATCTATATATTTTCTTCTATATACTCAATAGTTTTTCACTACATTTATAAAATTATATTAAAACTAGAGAATCTATACGCTCAGGCTTATTTTTTTTACATTTTTCATTTTGTTAAGTTTCTGATTTTTTTTCTTATCCGTGAAATATATGAAATGCAGAAAATATATAATAATAAAAAACAAATACATGCTAATTATAATAAATAACAATTTGGAGAGAACTATGTTCAAGGTGAGGTTTCTTTCTTCTTTTTCTCTTTCAATAGGAATGACACAAATAAAAGGTAGTGATACTTGTGGGCCATAGCCTAGAATAAAACATAAAACCTCTCTATTCTACCTTCTCCATATCCACTCTTAAGTACTCTTCTCTACTATGCACTCAAATAAAATGGAACCCATTTTCTTCCTATTGGCCCAATTATCACAGCACAATTTCCAAATAGGGGTTAAGTTTAACCCATTCAACCATCAACACGAGTTACAACTCTACCCTTATAGAGTATTCTCCATGGGGCGAACATAGATAGTGCATCTTCGATAAGTAACAAGGGCTAACATTACATCCTCTGAAATTATGATGGTCAAGTATGATGGGTCAACTAGAAAGAGGCATCATTTTTACGTTTGAGTTACGTTTCAATGAACTTTCTAGTAGATGTAGCATTCTATTATGTCCTTTTACAATAGTTTTGTTCACACTACTATGGGCCTTACTTATTGATGACAACATTGTTTACATTCTAGTACATTACTTTACCTATTTAATTCTTAGAGAGGTTAGGAACCTAACATGGCTTGCCCATTAAAAATAGCCATGTCCTCAATGCTTGAGATCCAGAAATTGATATAAAATTGTGACAAGCTCCTATGTAGCATCCCTTGACCCAATATACTTAAATTGGGTTAAAATTTCCTTTATTATGTACTAATAAAGATGATTCTTATGATTGTCAAGTATATCTTATAGATATGAGAAAATGGAACTCTCTTTATTCAATTTTAGAAAACTAATTTGAACATGTAAATTAGACCCAATCATATTCATGAGCCAAGAGATATAAAAAACATGATGGGTTTTAGAGTGGCTAGGAAGTGCCAATTCGAAATTCAAAAAGGCCATTGCAATAGAGGAACATTGTACCAATTGTCTAGCTTGAAAGAAGTTTGATTATATAGTTGGATATGAAAATAAATATTTATTTCATTTAGGAAAATGATGTTCAAAGTGATTGTGGTCATCTTACTGCTTCATTATATTTTGGTTCATGGACATGTTATCTTTCAATGAGTGTATAATGTTATCCAGAACCATAATATTTTTTTCTAACCTCTTATGCCTTGGAGAGACTATGTAAGTATGTTAAGACTAATTGTGACGATTTAGTATACATTTCCTAAATGGGAGTCATGTTAGTAGAAGCATGAGAAGTTGTACTATACCACCATTCAATGACAGATAACCACTAGACAAGTTCAACTCTCCTTTTGAGTGCATGACACCATAAATAGGTCTCCAAGGACATGTTGACATCTTTTGTCTGAGAACTAGGAATGATAGGTAGTACTAAGGTGTAAATGGGTACACACAAATCATCACAAAATTTATTGTTAGAAATGAAAACTTGATTTATGAAAATCGATCATGGCATACCATGTAATTTGAATATATTATTCATGAAAACTTGAACAAGAGTGGAGGCACATAAATCATTATATTTGGAATGTGGATCAACGACCACCATGATGATAGGTTTATTGCTAGATTAACGTAAGGTGACAATGAAGTTCATAGATATAATTGTCCATACAATAGAAGAAATAGGGAGACGTTGCTGAAAAATATTGTCATTGACAAATAACTCATGGCCAATAAATATCAGTAGACATCAAAGCACTTACTTCATTATACACAAAGATTTTTAAAAACAATCAAATTTAATTAAATCACATCTTTAATTTAAACTATAATTATTATCAATTTTAAAATTAATTAGCATATGAGTTAAACATATACATATTTAAAGTAAATGTAACAATATTCTTGGCCATAGAGATTCAACCTCCATTTATTATTGAAATTCAGTTTTAAGTAAATAGAATTTGTTACAATACTATGAATCAATACCATAGATTCTTTAAAAAGCATCCCTAAAAATAATAATCTATTCATTTTCTGTGACATTTTTTAATTTTCAATTTAATTAAAACTATGACGTAACTATTTTAGAGATAAATCTCAACTTTAATCAAAATATTATTACAAAATTAAAAATTCAAATATACCGTTCACACTTTTCCGTGATGGCAACACGGCTGCGGGACGACTCAAATAGTTTCGTTGGAAATCAACCATCGAAGTCGCGTTGCGGCCGCCTCCGGAAAGCTGTTCCATTTCAGAATATTTTAGTCAACTGTGACGTTCCTACGCAAAGGAGAGGACGGAGAAGATACGCAGGGATTGGCGATCTCTACCTACAGGTATTTAAATAGAGAAGGGGTGTAGCTTCATACCCATGTACCACATGCGTAATTTTAGGTCATTTATCACGCCATCTTTACACAAAATTCGTGCACAAGTCTAAGTTTTTTGGGAATCCGTTGAGAAGTCTACATCAGAGTCAGGGATCGTAGTTGACTTTAGACTCTAGTTATATATGACTCGGAATTCTGTAGTTCAGACTCCAGAGCTTATATTATACTTTTATTCTAATACGCGTATCACGGTATCTTTACACAAAATTCGTGCACAAGCCTGAGTTTTTGGAGAATCCGTTGAGAAGTCTACATCAGAGCCAGGGATAGTTGACTTCAGACTCTAGTTCTATATTACTCGGAATTCTGTCGTTCAGACTCCAGAGGTTATTGAAAGTGGGAAGATATTTATTGTAGAGAACATGCCTAACTAGTTAGTTATGTTTTTCTTGGGCCAATGTAGTTAAATAATTTTTTGTTATCTATATATATAATTTGTTTTTAAATGGATAAAGTGAATGAAATTTTTTCCAGTATTAGGATTGTGCGAGTTTATATGTCAAATCTGTTATTCCAGGGTAAAAAATTAGATTACTATTTTATTATATGGTTATAAATAAAAATTTTAGCTATTTTGATAGCTATGTAAATTATCACAATTATAGTTTAGCTCAGGTCATAATTTTTAGTTGGAAAAGAATGGAAATTTTGGTAGAATTTTGACAAAAATTCAGCAGAAATTTTTGGAAATCTTGGTTCTATAGGGGTTTTTGATGGTGTAGAATCTATTTCCACAATAAATAAATAAACAGAATTCAAACACTTTGAGTTAGGATTTATTGAATTTTCTTTCAATAAACAGAATTCAAACACTCCAAGGATTCATTGAATTTTCTTCCAATAAACAAAGTTCATTATTGAATTTTCTTTCACCTAGCTCAGGCCATAATTTCCCTAGAATTTGGGTGCTCCAAGGGTTTTTGATGGTGTTCAATCCATTTCTACCATTTAAAAAAATGATTCAAACATGCTCTTCCTAAGACAACACCATTATCAAATAATAAATAAATCATGAATTTGGTGGTCCAAGCAGCATTAGACAACACCATTATCAAATAATAAATAAATCATTTAGATATGAAGTTAAATTTTTTCACATTTATCTAATATAATTATGAAATTACCAAGGGTACTTATAAGACGTTTTTTCAAAAGAAATAATTTTTCTCAAAAAGTCACTTTTTATTTTAGTTATTTTGCATTAAAATTTACTATCAATTTAGTTGTCTTAAATATAAAATTTAAGACAAAAACAGTTTGAGATAAAAACATTTTAAGACAAAACTTTATATTTAAGACAATAATAGTGTAAGACAAATATTTTAAAGCAAAACTTTATATTTAAGACAAAAGAAGTTTAAGACAAAAATATTTTAAGACAAAAACAATTTGAGGAAAAAATCTTTTAAGACAAAATATTATATTTAAGACAAAAAAGTTTAAAACAATTATTTTAAGGCGCAACTTTATATTTAAGACAATGATGGCTTAAAACGAAACTCATTTAAGACAATTAACAATTAAGACAAAAACATATCAATTTAAGAAAATATTATCTAACAAGTGAAAAATTGACTCTCACAGTGCGCCCTAAGTTCACCAGCTTGCAGGCTACTACTATCTCGCAGTTATACCGAGGTTGTTTTCGCACTTTCAATTCAGGTTATCTTATATAAAGAGAACGATTTATAGGTCTCTTCGTTTTGTGGGGGTAGCCAACTCTGAATAACATGATAACTTTTCCTTGCAAGATGTCATGGTCATCAATTCCACTTTTGTCCCTTCAATCTTTGTTGATATGATTAGAGACAATTTTTTTGTCATTGCATTCAGTCAGTGAGTCACTTTGGTGTTTACCATTGCTGAACAGTTGATAAACTAAGTAAACTATGGACTCCTTCTCCTGGTTATTTGATTAAGCCTGAACTTTAAATTTCCCTTAGTATGCATCCCCTTAGACTTGGGATCTATCTCAAGGTAATTTGTTGCAAGAAAAATTGCAATGTGGCTAGCTTACAATTGGATGGAGAGTTGAAGTCCTTCCTTCATTTTTCAGTCATCATTAAACACACGGATCGATAAGTGTATATTTCTTATGTGTATTTCCTTATGGAGTGTGATGAATCATGCTACATTGTGAATGGTGAAATATCTTACATGTTTGTATATGTAAATGAATATGAGTTTTGACGCTCACTATGTCTTTGTGATTAGAACAGTGTCATGTATGCACGTGAATTTTAAAGTGTGCCTAGGATATGCTATTCATTATTATTTGCATGTTGAATGTGCAATTATGTGTTCATATTCATTCAATGGATTTCCAAATTTATGGGTATACTTAGTTTAACCAATCCCTATGCTAGTTATTCTTTCAAAACTAAGAATTTAGGTATTAGAAATTGGGCCATGACTCTCCTTAAAACTACAGGAGGGTGGGAAAAAACAGTTGTATTTCTGCTTTATGAACCTATCCTAGGATTATTTTTAGTCCATATACACTATGTTTTTAAGGTCAAGAGAAAGTGGGAGAACATGGCTTTCTTGACATGTTAGAAGCTCCAACACCCAGTGGACATTGGTAAAACCACACCCTATTGGAACTATGTTGTGTGTATAGACACGAACCATAATCCATCAACCCTAGTGATCAAATATGAGGTAAGGGCAGGGTCTATACACTTGGCCAAATGTTGTTTTATTTTGGGTGAGAATCATAAAGGCGAAGAGAGTGGTCCAGGAAGAACTGGGAGTGTTGGGAACTTTTGTATCTTCACATCACTGAGATATTTATACCCTACAACACCACAATAGTGTAAAAAATAATATAAACTTGCTACTACTGATGTATTTTAACTGAAAACAAGAGACTACAAATTTCCTCTCCTATTTTTCTAAATGGAAATCACAATTTAGAAACACATGCAATGACATGAAACCATAAAAAAAAACACAAAAACATGATTATTTATAGCGAAACAGAACATGTAAAATCCCTTCACTGTGTTTCATTAATCATATGGGAATGAGAAACAATTACAATGTCTTGCTTCAATCCTGAAGCACACCCTTCACTGTAAACCTGTTCTCCTATTTATTGTCCTCATCTGGCAAACACTTAGTCAATTCAAAGCCCCATCTTTCCCCTATTCCCTTGCATCATTCCCGAGGAAATTAACTCCTAAATGACGGGAGAATTCACTATTCGCTTGTGAAAATCACAAGTAATTGATCGTCTTCCTCAATGCCCAACATGTACACTCAGCTAGTATATAATTAGTAATTACAATGTGCCTTTTCCTCCACTTTAGTCTCGCAATTCAAATCCCATGCATGTCTAGGTTATTTTCAGCTGATTTACTAGTTTAACTTAGAGATCATTGAGTTAACAACAATTCTACTACTCAACTGACTCAACTAGTTGCATCAGCTCAGTTAACTGAGTCAAACTAAAAATAACTTAATTAGATTGTTAAGTTTTAGCAACAGTACATACACAACTCTACTTCTAGCCTATAACTAGAATTTACTGAGTAAACAAGTAAACAAGGCCATGTCACACAAGTTAACTTCCATCCAAGTCATCTTGTTGATTTCGAAAATCAAATTACTAAATTTGACTAAGGAACAAATCAAATTTATCCTTTATTATGACATTTTCTAACTCTCCATCTTAGCAAGAAAGGTATTTTGAGCTACCCATATCTTGCACGCATGGAATTTGAATTTTCCTCTTGACAATGCCTTTTTCAATATATCTACATCCTGCTTATCATTTGGAATGTACTGTAACATCATAATTCTCCTCTGCACACAATTCCGCAAGTGATGGTACATGATATTAATGTGCTTGGACCTGTCATGAAATACTGGATTCTCAAAAGAGTTTGATACAACTCACATTATCACAATAGATCATTGTCAAATCCATCTATTGACTGAAAAGACCCACAAGTATTTTCCTCATTCGCATGGCCTCACATGCTTCTTAACTTGTAGCTGTGTATTCAACCTCTGTTGAGTTGAGTTCCACATACCTTTGTTTCCTACTATACTAGGAAATAGCTGCAGACCCAACACTGAAGATAACACCCGAGGTACTATTCTTATCTGATGGACTCCGTGCCCAATCTGTATGAGTGAAGCCTTGGAGCTTCACTCCCTTTGTCCTCCTCTACCATACTCCATTCTTAGTTGTGCCTCTGAGGTACCTCAACACATGATTTGTCGCCTTCCAATAAAGCTTGTTGGGCTTAACCATGGCTTGACTCAACTAATTAGCTGCATAACATATGCAGGCCTTGTGTTCACCAGATACATCAAGGATCCCACAAGATATTTGTAGATGGTAGAATCTATTGCCTCTCCTAAAGAAGCACTCTCCTTCCTCCAATTTATAGCTAGAGGTGTGTCGATAGGCTTGCAGTTCTCCATGTAAAATCTCTAAAGTATTCATAGGTGTACTTTCCCTCACTCACAAACATCTCATCGTCACCTTTCCATACTTCAAGCCCAAGGAAGTAATGTATCAAACCCATCTCCTTCATCTCCAACTCACTACTCATATCCTCTAAGTATCAAGTCATCAACATACAATACCAAGATAAGTAACTTGACATATACCACAATGTGATAGAGGTTGGCATCTGCTTCATTTTTGGTGCATCCCAATGAACTGATATATGTATAAATTTTAATGTACCATGCTCAGGGTGTTTATTTGACACCAAACAGAGCTCTTTTGAGTCTACACACATCTCGCCATCATATGTCTCAAATCCCTCTGGCTGCTCTATGTAAATTTTTTCGTTAACAACACCATCGCGAAAGGTGGTATTCACATCCATCTGGTGGATCTTCCACCCCATATCTGTATTGAACCCTAGAATGGCTATGATCGAGGAATATCTTTCCACTGGTGCAAATTTTTCTTCATAGTCCACTACCTCTACCTTAGAGAAGCCTTTGGAAGCAAATCTAGCCTTTTATTTCTCGATGCTCCCATCAGTTGCATACTTCATTTTCTAGATCCATCTAGAACCAACTACTAACGTGTTCATTGGCCTTGGCACGACCTCCCATAGATTGTTGTTCATGATGGACTCATACTCCTCCATAATGATATCAACCCACTTTAGTTGAGAAATTGATTCCTCAAATGAGGAAGGCTCTGATTCAATGACCTCTTTAATGAGAACCAAATACCCAATGTACCTATCTGGTGACCTCCTCTTCCTGTTCTAATAGGAACGATATCCCACATGCTCTCCTGCATATTGTACCAATCGGTCACCTTCTCTATATCTCTTCCTCGCCTCTATGAAAGATTTAGGTTGAGTGGGTGCCTCCACTCAGACTCTTATCTAGTCCTCCACATGTGGTTGCTCCAAAACCTCTTAAACCTCTGCATGAGGCTACTCATTGGGAACTGTAAGCTCCTCCTATGATGGGATACTCACCTATCACTCTAGAGGGCATGTCATAGCCTTCTCCTCATCAAATTTGACATCTCTACTCATTACTATCACCATTGGGGACGAAAAATACACCCTTTAGTTATGTGGTGTCTTTATGTATCCTACAAAGACTACCATCTCAATTGCAGGTTCAATTTTATTCTTGATATCCTTGGAGACATGACAATACACAGTACCTCCAAAATTCTAAAATGAGATACAATTCGCTTCCTACCATAGAAGGCTTTCGATGTGATCATGCCAAGTATTATGTTAAGACTCTAGTTCTACAAATAGACTGCGTTGTTGCATGCTTGTGTCGATAGGTGTAATGGCAGCCCCTAATCATGAAACATTTTTCTTGCTACTCCCATTATTCTTTTGTTCTTCCTTTCAACTACCCCATCTTTTTGTAGGTTATGGGGTGTTATCAATTCTCTTCTAATACCATCTTTGGCACAAAATTACTTAAATGTGCTAGATACATATTTTCCTATGTTATCACTTCTCAGGGTTTTCAATTTCTAACTAGTATCCTTTTAAACCAATGATTTGAATTCAAAATAAATTTATAAAACTTCATCCTTCTTCCGCATGAAGAAGATTCAACATTTTCGTGAAATGTCATAAACAAAAATAACATAATTCTTGTGTTTTGTTGTAGAGGTTGTAGAAAATGGTCCACATTCATTAGAGTGGACTCACTCCAAGATTACTCCAACTATGTTGTATGAGTCCTCAAAGGTGGATTTGACATATTTCCCCAACGTGAATCCCTTACAGACATCATGTTGGTCAAGGGTGCATTTTGGGACATTGTTGGTAATTTGCTACATGATTTTTAAGGCCCCATGGTGTAAGTCTCCCATGTGTCTGTGCTAGAGTTATCCAACATCCCAACTCTGCACTTCTCCTACCTTTCTAATTAGTGCAATGCAAGCTTCGACCTTAAGTTCGTATATGTTATTCACACAAACTCCAATTTTTTTCAGTTGCACGGTAGCTACATGTCTCAGAAAGGATTTCCCCTTACTGAAAACAACATCATAGCCATCATCCTCAAAAAACAACTATAGAGATCAAGTTATTCTTCATCCAAGTACATACATGATATATTTCAAATGAAGATGGGAGCCTAACTCCTTAAAGGTTACAGTACCGATTCCTTTGGTATTGTACCACCCATCATCCCCAATTTTTATGTGCATCTAGATATCATTATCCTCTAGGTTACTAAAGAATTCTTTACATCATGTCATATGGAACTAGGTACTTGAATATATATACCATACACTCCCCATTATAGTGTTTTCCATACATGCAATCAAGGTGAAGTCTAATTCAAATTTTGAGCCAAGTGCTTCACCTCCTCCTCCTCTTAACGGCTTCTCGTTATACTTCTTGTGCGAAAACATTTTTGCATAGTTCCCTAATTCATGGCAACAAAAACATTTTATCTTGCTCAGGTCCTTCTTCTTGACATTATTTTGGCTAGTCTATGGTTTTCTTTGTATCCTCATTACCTTCCCCTTATTTCCATTTCTCACCAAGGAAAAATTCTCTTCCTCCTCAGATTTGGATGTTAATCCATCTCCACTATTCCATTGAATTTTTCCAGCACTAAATCAGATTGAGGCCTCTCCCAATCTGGTAATTTATCCCTTCCATTTAAAGAGTACCAATAGTTGTGCCAGGATTTTAGAATGCCTAAGAGGGCTAAGATCATTAGTTCTGGAAAGGGAATATTTTCTGCAACTCCTCCAAGCTCATCTTGACACTGAGTGAACCCAAAGAGTAATTTGGAATGGTTCCTCCTTTCTACAATCAAATATTGCTGAGCTTGCTCATCGATGCCAATCCTATTAGTGTGTTAAGATTCAAGGTAACTTTTCCTTCCCCTAATATTATTTTTGAACTTGAGCAGGTGGAGGATTTTGAAGATGTCATAATATGTTCTTCTAAGAAACGTGAGTAGGCCTTTTACTTAGATGCTCTAGGTAAAACAATTTGTTCATATGTTGTTAGATACGATGCAAGAGGAAGGTCTATAAATTATAAATAATTTTGGTTGGATCAATATATTATTTTGCAGCCATATTTTAGAGTGGAATTTTTGGATGAATCAACTTTATATGTCATTTTTACTACTTCTACCACCTTGAAAATTTCTAGAGAAAATCTTTAGGATCCATCTTCAGGCCTTAAATGACCACATTTTTTGGTCTCAACCTTATTATGGACCTCGGTTCCATAATTCACATATATGTTCATAGCGAAAAATTTCCCAACAATAGTTTGTGACTTTCTATGGTATGAGGTCCCAACTGGACCTCACAAAATTTGGTATGAAAGGACCATTCAAATTTCGGGTCAGATCCCATGTTTAGTTGTGTGTAATTACTATTATATGTGTCTGATCATTACAATGATGGGTGCACCTATGGGGCTAGTAGCTATATTGAATGCAAGAATGCAATAATTCTAACTTATTTAAAGGGGGGAATTTATGAGAAAAGTTGAGGTGATGAGTAGAAAATTACATATATCCACATTTAACGATTGTTTATTATAAACCTAGAAGGAAATGCACACTTAGCTTATCAAAACAAGACATAGAATAGTCATTGAGCAAACCAATATGTACCCAATGTAGAAGGAAACCAAACTAAAATGAAGTACAAGGGATGATACTTCCCAAGGATCAAATATGCAATGCTTCTTCTCCAAAAAGTCCTTATTAAGTACCTTTTGAATATGAAATCCATTGCAGGAAACTATCATATTAGTTAGCTAGTAATGGAGGAGAATGTTAAGAGTATGTAGCCTATGCATTGGTTCTCATAGTTTAATCTTTACCTCTTAAAACGTGACAATTTCCTACTCAAGTATAAAGGATAGCTCATATGTCTTTTGTTTCTTATTCTATTGTTGACTGCTTTACCTATTCTCTCATTTGGACATTTTCAGTAACAATTTGATGAACTAGTTGTTGCATTGTGTCCAACTGGTCCTCGTTTTTTCTTAGGCAAGCTAGTTGTGGGGGATATGTTGCAGGAAAAATGCACAGAGGAGGGTTACTTTGTATCATGTCATGTAAGGGTTAATTTGTGTCATGTATTGTATTCTAACAAATGGAATTCTTTGTAAACATGGTTGACTTTGTGGTAGCGTTGACATCAAAATGATTTCCCTTCATAGTCCAATATTTGATTGTGCACATATCCTAGCTAGTGGAGTATCAAATGTTCCAGCAATCATCCCTGGTGTTGAGATAGACAAGGTCCCTGGCATAAGACATTTACCCCATCTCCAAGTATGATCTGTCAAAGTCAAGATAAGTACCGAAGTCATCCCTTATACATCGAAAGACATTTTCCATCTAATGTTGAACGGGGAGGCTGGGGAGCCTTAATCATATTGGCCCTGCACCTAGTTGTTCTCACTCAATTTCAAAGAGCGAATTCCACCTTTTCAAATACACAGGAGGAATTTCTATGTTCCAGTAATGTGAGAGAACCCAATTCACATGTTGCTCTTTACTAAATTTGAAAGAAAACCATCCTTTGGACACGGTGCATACAAATGGAAGCGCATCTAGAATGTATTCCCAATTGTCCTACACCCACCTCCTCAGCTGCATTGCAGAGTAGTGCCTGCCTCTTATTCTTTCGACCAAAGCCCTTTGAACTGTAGACATAACTTCATCTAATCTAATACCTTCCCCTACTACTAATGCTTGATTCCTATCTTTCACCTTGGGGCATTTTATCTTCCTTGCTTCTTCTTTTAGCTTGTCATCTAAGCATCTTCAATGGGGTTGGTTATGTCTTGAGGGTGTACCCTCGACGGATCCTTAGTGTGAGGAAGACCCAGGTTTGGTGATCTTCCTTCATGCCCTACAGCATGACCAAAACAAGAGGGCAACCATAATGAGCCAACAATGGAATTGGGAGAGATTTGAACCTTTCCTTGATAAACTATCAACAGGCCTTCCACATGACCATCCATGTTCCCCACGAGAGCCCCCAAAAATGCCCCCAAAATTTGCAGTTCTTGGGAGAAGACCACTATCTTTTCCTGAAGGCTATAAACATTACAATCGATGTTGATAGGTCTTAATATTTGTAATGGGGTGCTAGGGTTTAAGCAGGGCTCGGCGAAATTTAGGGCCTCAATCGAGAAACCTGGTGAAAGAGATAGTTGTTTGGTCAAATTTGTTGAAATTGTTGTCAGGATCTTAGATGGCTCCTCCTACCTAACCTAGTCAAAGTAAAACAAATTAAACTTTGAAGTTCCACGTTAATTCTTCCCACTAAGTTATTACCCCAATCTTAAGGTACCTTGGTAAAATAAGTCTGCTAGTGATTAGTTGTGACATTTTGGTTTGATAATACTTGTACATACCATAGAGTACATAACTTGATGAGTTTCATTTTTGTATTAGTTGTTATCAAATATTATTAATATTTCTTTAATATTTAGATTATGATTATTCATATGTGGAAAATGGATAATTAAATATGTTATTGTGTATCAGTTTTTTGTTTCTTGAAACCCTCTACTTCCTTGCCATGGTCATCTCTTCTCCTGTTGCTACAACAACATCTTCCTCTGATATTAGCTGCAACAATATTTTCCTATGATACATTTTCGATATGGAAAAATGACCTCCTCCCCTTATCAGTTCTATTTTTCTTGAAACACTCTGCTTCCCTACCATTGTCATCTCTCCTCCTCCTGTTTGCAACAATTTCTTCCTCTAATATCAGCGACAGAGGACTTAGAATTGCACAATGGCAGAGGGACTGTTGAACATAAGAAGTCAAAATCCATTTGTTGTCCTCTACGTCACTATTTGAATTATGTTATCCAAAAGGATCAAACAAAACTTCCTGAGGGGAGAGGGAGAGTTAAACATAAAACCCAGTTGGTTTTCCTCTGTGGGCTTTAAAGAGAGATTCTAACAAGAAATAAACGAGGTATGCCTTGATGTGACTTGATTCAGGATTCTTCATTCCACTCCAAGTGGGAGAATGCTAAATGTGAAGCCATAATGAAGAAACCGACATCAACTGCCACTGACAACACTATCTACTGTTGACTCTCCTAACCGCCATTGCCCATGTTGTCTTCATCCAACAAATCAGCCACCCACCGTATTCTTAAAAACTGCCCTATGCACATTCAGAAAACATGTTGTTAGAGCCTTGGATCATGTATAAATATATACTCTTGCCTTAGCCTGAGCAATGCAAGCAAGGCAATGCCTTCCATGAAATGAAAAAGCTTATGTTTAATGTTCCCCATTCTTGTTTGATTAATGTCTTGTTTTCTGTTATGATTTGCGTTCTGCTATGATTTGCTCCACTATGTTATAACTTATATGTGGTTTTGATTAGTATTTATTTCCCTCTAAACCGCATCATTAATATATATAAAGTTGATATTTCCAAAAACAAATTTCTGTTATTTTCTACCAGACATAATACATAAAATGTTTGTCACCCTTCTATTTTGAAGCTGAGATTTGGCCTCTGATTTTATAAAGTTTAGTACTTCATGTTATACATAGACCTGATATGGAGCACGAGCATTTGAAATAAAGTGGCATTCAACAAGAGCCTGCAGGGCCTGAACATGCATCTTCAGTGCTATGATGTTATGAGTGGCCTCGATTAGCAAAACAGGTGTCTCCAGTCCTCCTGCCTCCCAGGATGATCGACCTCAACGTTTGCATATGAGAAGCTAAAATGCCTGCTGCTTCTGCCTTGGAATTAAGATGTGTCTTGAATTCCTTTCTGAGTAGCCACCTGCATAACTTCTTTGAAATAGTGGTCATTTTCCATAACATGCTTCTGCCACTGGCAGATCTCCTTATGTGGTGGGATCTAACAGTAACGAGTGATTCCCAGTAGATTTTCTTAGAGCATGAGTTATTTTGGCTAGGATAGCCAAGCTCCATGTGCTTCGACTTTTGACCATCATGGCCAAGGATAGACCTACAACCAATTTCAGGGCTTCACTTCGAACAAAGACCTAATCGGGCATTTGATTTTATGAGAGGACTCTCATCCAAGCAAGTGTGTGTCTACCTCCTGAAATATTTTCCATTTCAACAAACTGTAAAAGATAAGGGAACAAGAGAATATTTTGATCAACTCTGACATTCCTACATAGAGGACAGCAGGCAGGGAGATAAGTAGGGATGGGACAATGTCCACCTTCACGGATTTAAATAGAAATGGCTTGTAGCTTCATATGCATGTACCACTCGGGTGAGTCTAGGTCATTATTCATGCCATATTCATAAAATTCATGCACAACTCTCATTTTTTTGTGGAATCCATTGAGAAGTCTACATCAAAGTCATGGATACTAGCTTATTTCAGAGTGAGTTGCATATGACTTAAATTATTCTCTTACATCAATCATAGTTCACAGAGGTTATATTATACTTTTCTGTAGATATGTATCTCTTTATTGAAAGGGGCTAGATTAATTCATCTTGTAATCTAAAAACATAGACAACATTTCTAATTAGCGAAATATGTTTTTTTTTGGGATAATATTTTTGTTGTTTAAAATTTGATGTTAAATGTATAAATTGATTCAATGTTAAGAAGAGTATTTTCACTAAAAATTACATAGAGAAAATTTCACTGACACGTGTAGTTCATCATCAGCACCAGACAAAGATGAAAATCATGTTACAAACATAAATAAAGGTCAACTTAAAGACCAAAACATCATATAACAACTAGTTTATGAAAATTAATATTTTAATAAAGATTATTAAAATGAAATAATATTTCTATAACCACTAGACTAAAAATAATAATATTATAGTTTATCGGTAAAAGATTCAATGTAGGTTGGGAAATATCCTTAAGTTACAACAAAATCTTGTGAAGTGTCAATTCAAGCGTGTAACTTAACCTAATGTAAATTATATAGGGAGACTTACATTTGTGTAATTTCCCATGTAATGTTTTGTATGCAGAAATATGTTTTTATATGGATGAATTGGTTCTCCCAAATTGTATTATTTGAACCATTCAAATAAATATAGAAATTCTAAAGGAAAAGGTGATAGGGAGAAAGCATCAAGTTAAGATTTTAGGAATAAATTATTATTTCAAAATTTCAAAGTGAATTGGATGGAATACATCTTACTAAATTGATGAAAAAAGTTATTCCTAAGATGGTTTGTTAGTTTGTCTATGGGTTTGTTGACGTATTTTCATTTTTTTTTTTATAAGAAAAAATGTCATCATCATAGTACAATACAAATTATTTTTATATAAAATGTTTCTTATAATCTAAACCAATTATAAGGGGGTGTATTTTAATTAATATTATTATGATACATATAAAAAATAATCATATAGATATGAAAAATAATTATTGTTAAATTTAATGCCTATGTTAACTTGGTTTATGAATGGGTTAGATAACAATAGATATAATAAATATAAATGGAAAATGATATCATTCAAATAATGTCGTTAATTTATAATCATTATTATTGTGTTATCTTTATTTAAGATAAAATAATGATATAATATATACTTATAAATATATATTTTTTAATATAGAAACTAATTCATATGACTCTAAGTGGAGTATATAATGGTTAAATGTACATGTCATGTGGTAAATTTATATGTAAAGGTGTTTAGTTTCAAACAGGGCTCAAAGTGTGCTATATAATGGTTAAATGTAGATGTCATGTGGTAAATCTATATGTAAAGGTGCTTAGTTTCAACCAGGGCTCAAAGCGCACGATTATTAAAGGAGCATATACAAAGGTCATCCACGTATTACCGTGAGCAATGTCTCATTGGGATAATAAATGTAGATCAGAGGAATGTCTGATTGGGACAATGTATTAGGTTGATTTGAGGAGGTTCTTTTTAAGAATTTATTATGTTATTCATGCGTGTTATATATTTTAGATTCATGTTCCATGTAAAAGTTTTGTGTACATTGTGTGGATTCATTCTTCTTATAATATTTTGAATATAATAACATGTAGAATAAAATGTTAACAATAATAAGAATTTACTTTTAAGGTCATGGATAAAGTAGAAACCTAATTGGGTTATGAGATTATTTTGTTTGTGGGATAAAGGATCAACCTCGACAAACACATTTCACTTCTATAACCTATGGACGTGTTCAAAATCTACCTCTCTTTGAATGGATTAATAACCTCTTTATAAGAAACTAAATTTTCAAATAAAACATCACTAATAAAATATATTTTTCTTCAATAGTGTGTTGTTGTAATAAATATTGATCAGCTACATAGCTACATATTAGGATGCACGTTAAGACAAAGGAGAACTCTAAATAAGTTTATTCCTTGCAGCTTTCAATGCAAAGAGCTATGTGGATAATGTGGATAGTATATATATTTTTATAAAATTATATTAATTTTTTGTTTTTCTCATTGCACTTGATCTCATACACTTGTTAACATGTAACACTGCATGTTCATATTATATTTAATTATGCAATATAATCATGCTCCCAAGTTCACTTGCAACAAACTAGACATGCATATTTCACGGAATATTTCCTGACATGGGAGAGAAATACATATAAAGAAACTTATAAATCAAAATCATTAAACAAACTATTGAGGAAAATAATTCAATATTCAAAATAAAGCCTAGCAATTAAATGATCAGAGGCATAGAACTTTTCTTAACATTGATTTCATCAACATAGATTAATTGTATATTATAGCTCAATATCAATGCCTTTTTGAGATATATAATGTAATACAATTTTAATGAATTAAGTAGAATGAAAAGTTAATGTTATTTTAACATAGGAAAATGTTTTGAATCAATCATATAGATTTAAGCCACAAAAAAGTTCAATTACACTTTTTTTATATTGAAAATATGAATAATATAGTTGTATCAAGGACAATAATTTGTTCATTATTGTAACATGTTGTATTAGTTCATTATATTTTTAAATATAATGAAATTAGTATATAGATGAATTATTCAATTAATGTTACTTTGCATAGTGTAGCTAATCCTTGACATCTTTAAGCAAGCATAAATGTATTTGAGATTCAATTTAACATGAAACAAAATTAATATATAGAGATTACAGAGAATAGTCCACCAACTACCATCAATTTCAAACCTCAAAGCATATTCTAAGAGTATAGGATAACATACAAATCACTAAAGGACAAGTTGTTTTACATGAATGTGTTAAATATAAATAAAAGGAAACATGTATAGAATAAGGACACATAAGTAAAAAGAGACATGTATATAATATGGAGAATAATGTATTGTTTATTGTTTATACAAAACAATAAATATTTTTGTAAAGATAAGGGATAACCCAAAAGTTGAAAAGAGGTGTATTCAACAAATTAAAAAAAAATATAATAATTTATCAGAAAATTAACTAGTGAATATTCCACACATGATACATGTACCATGGAGTAAATGAAGTCATGAGAATCATGTAAAACCATACAACGTCTATGAGACTATAAAGAAGATGATAACACTATCTATTCATAACTTAAAATTGCAAATAAAGTAACTTGGTAAAAGTGAAATTGTAAAGGTATTCATTTTAGAAATTCTGAATAAATCTTAATCTTACACCTACTTTACTCTTAGGTAAACCAACCTACCATACAAACTTCTTTTTCATACCAATATAGACATATTTACAATTAAAACAAACTATAAAAGATGTAATATTCTTCACCCATGTGGATTTTCACTCAATTCCTAAGTACTATGAATATTTATAATGGCTTTCACGAATATAATCACTGAATTCCGCTTCATAAGTCTCCTTTTATCTTGCTTTGGAACCTGTCCAATATTGGAGATCATTCTCTTTGTTAGTTCTCTTGTGAGAAATGGGCTTCAGAATGGCCATATATTCTCCTTTTTCTTATGTGCTTAACTAATATTTATGCATAGGTATGAGAGACACGTATCGAATCTATAATTAAGATGCATGTAAAATTATTTATATTTTTTTAATTCTTTAATTGAAGTGATATACCCAATATTCAAATATCTTAACTATAAAATTTTATAAATTTAAATTTCTTTTTATTTGGTATTGAAATTGATTTTTTTTTAATTAATAAATTTTCATACTTATATTATAAATTGAATTAATTATACAATTTTCTAATGAGGAAGCCCAAATCACCTGAAAACATTGTAGGATTTTTTTTATACACTTTCTATTATAGTATATTTGTAAATTATTATATATAATAGTGCATTCTACAACAATTTATAGGGTATTTTCTGGTTATTAATATGTTTTTCTTAAAATACCACATGTCAATTCTATGTTGAACATGGAAAAAATTACATATCTCTTTTGTACTAGGAAAAACATCAATAAAACAAACTAAACATGTATATAAATTTTATATTGGACATTATATTTTTAATTTAGTAAATATATATTTTTTTTAAAAATACATATTATAATTCTTGGTGGAGCATGAAGGAATTACACATCTCCCTCATATACCTTGTAAAATGCGCTTCTTAGCATAACAATAATGATTTCTAATACCACTTCATAAGGTATAAAAAACATGTATATTGATTCAAACAATAGATCATTCATTCAATATAAGTAACAATAACTAAAATGAATTAAAACCATGAAGAAATGAACGATTGACATTTAAAAACAAATCTATCCATGAACTCAAAGTGGCAACTATCAAATAATATTATTAATATATCAGTTGAAAATTGAGTACAAATAAAAATGACAATAAATTCTAGAGATATCTTCCCAATAATTTCATCTAAACAAATTAGGCTTAAAACGTTTGGGCTATATAATCTCGTCCTGATCATAGTCAACAGAACCGATTACTTATCATTATATCATTAATAACATAAATAGTATTACAAAAATAGAAACAAAGAGAAAAATTACGCACAACACAAATCACTCTCATATTTTTATTGATCACAAAGGTTAATAACAGATATATAAGATACAAATTACTTACTTTGACAAATCTAGATCCTAAGAAAGTGGATCTATGACTAGGACAAGACACAACAACAACTCATACATATGGGAAACGACCACATCTAGAATAACACCTCAGAATACTCATTGACAACTTGTAATACACATGGAATACACGACATGGAATAATTACCTCCAACACCCTCTCTTAATGCTTACACAGAAAACATTGAAAACACATATTACAACAACAAGGATAATTTATGTCTAACTAGTCTTCATTAGCACTCACATCCACTCTGGAATCTCATAGAAAAAGCTCTTTAACCACCACATATTTGAGTTATCACTTGACCTCCACTGAAAACATAACCTCCTCTGAGCATCGTTGATGAACATTTCAATATCAACAATATTGGCACCTTGGATTGTCAGGGCTTCCGCAATAAGAGCCTTCAAGTAACGAACCAACCTAACGACCAACTACCATCTATAGGATATTTCACTTTCGTCTATTCCTCTATTGCTATTGTGGAGGTCTGGATACTGAATGTGGTCAAAAATTGATCAAACACTTTAACCTTACTAACACCGAATAATTGATGTTCCAAACACCCAGGCTTCCAATTCAAGAACCACTAACCCTTTTTATAACCAAAATTGAAACATTTCACAATTACAAACTCAATAATCATCAAAGAGTTAGCATTCAGGCATAGACAAGTCACCACGTCCCTCCTTAGCATAGGTCAAAAGTTGTTCATATGTTTTAATATTTGTCTTGGAGATTTCTCATCTTCATAAAGAAACATTTGATAGAGTGGTCCATTCCAAAAGACTTACACTCACATATTCACATGACCAGATTCAAAATGTTTAAAATGCAAACTCGAAAATTTGAGATCGAAAGAAGATTGCAACATAAACATCTGACACAGATATCTCTTCCCCACAAAAGGAAAAAATTGAGATATGCCTCTAATTTTAACACTTTTGACACATATCATTGGCCACTTGAAACTCGTCCAGCTCAGATCTCAAATCTAGATTCATGCAGCAAAATGTACAATTCGTGGGCATGATTTTTCATAATTATATTATAGTGCACATAAATCTGAAAAAACATCCAGACATGAATTTAACTCCTTTGTAGGTTCCAATTAGATAACAAAAAAATAAAACTTTACATATATCGAGATAATAGAAGGATGCGACGATGCTTAAATAAGTTGCAAACAAACAAATAGATCTACACACATAGGATCACAAAAATATTTCACACATTGAAAATAAACTCTCACACATCTATATGAATATGTACAGAAATAATAAGACTCAAGATCCCTCACATATTCTTGTCCCTCCCTTGAGAGAGTGAAGTTAGTACTAGCTCTAATACCAGATTAGAAAAATAGAAATAGAGAGAAAAATTATACACAACATAAATCACTCTCATATTTTTATTGATCACAAAGGTTACATATATATATACGATACAAATTACTCGCTTTGACATATCTAGATCCTAAGAAAGTGGATCTATGACTTGGACATGACACAACAACAACTCATACACATGGGAAGCAATAAGATCTAGAACAACACCTTAGAATACTCAATGACAACTTGTAATACACATGGAACACGTGACATGGAAGCATTACTTCCAACAAATAGACCAACTATTATATTGTTCAACATCATTCCGTTATTATCTAACAACCCTTCATCCTTCAAGTAATTTTAAATCAATTTTTTCATGTGATGGAGAGCTATAAGAACCAAAATTAATAATGCATGGTCCCATGGGTCAGCTTTCATTCCAATGAGGGTTTTAATATTATTTTCTCATAAAAAGGCATCATTAACAACTCTAAAAATCAATACTATATAAATTAATTTCTATCAGTTGAGCACAACTTCTCATATTCTCTCATTGTATTCAACACTTGATTAATGGGAAAAGAAGTTTTTGATAAATAGCATGGCTCACGGTGGATGCAATTCTATTGAACACAATAAATATTGCGAAAACAACCAACCATTAAATATTGTAAAAGAAACCAACAATGAAGAAGGGAACCGACAATGAAGAATGGAAACAAAACAAAGATGAGAATGAGAAAATTGAGAAGTAATGTTTATGTTCCACCCTTTAAATGTTCACAGCTTCATCTTACAACTAGAACACATAACAAAGGTCACTGCCTTGCTTAGTTATCTCACTATTTACCAAATATTTCAGAATGTTAGATGTGATATAGTTCTTTGTGAGTAACTTATTAATGAGGGGAAAATTGTTACATTTCAGAGCCTAAATTGCTATGATTTTTTTATAGTCGTCCATCTTAAATAAGAAATTTGAATTTTATAATCATCCATCTTAAATAAGGAAATATGAGATTTTATAGTTGTCCATCTTAAATAAAGAAATTTTATTTATTGAGCATATTCTATATTCCATAAAAGTTGTGAAGAAACTTTTTTTGGCATTCAAAATACAACCAGACTGGAAGATATCATAGAGAATATTGATTTCATAGAGAATATTGATATCAATATTTTCATGTCACGGAGAGCTATAAGAACCAAAATTACCAATGCATGGTCCCATGGGTCCAATTTGAATACAATGAGGGATTTAATTTTATTTTCTAACAGAAAAGCATCATTAACAACTCTAACAATATAATACTATATAAATTAATTTCTATCAGTTGAACACAACTTCTCATATTCTCTGATTGTATTCAACACTTGATTAATGGGAAAAGAAGTTGTTGATAAACAACATGGCTTGCGATGGATGCAATTCTACGGAACACAGTAAATTATTGTGAAAGCGACCAACCACTAACTATTGTGAAAGAAACCAACCATGAAGAAGGGAACCAACAATGAAGCATGGAAACAAAACAAAGATGAGAATGAGAAAATGGAAAAGCAATGTTAATGTTCCACCCTTTAAATGTCCACAGCTTCATCTTACAACTACAAGACACCACAAAGGTCGTGGCCTTGCTTAGTTAGCTCACTATTTGCCAAATCTTTCATAATAGTAGATGTGCTATAGTTCTTTGTGAGTAACTTATTGATGAGGGAAAAATTGCTACATTTGAGAGCTTAAATTGCTATGAATCTTTTACAATCGTCCATCTTAAATAAGGAAATATGAATTTTTTTATAGTCATCCATCTTAAATAAGGAAATATGAAATCTATATAGTTATCCATCTTAAATAAGGAAATTTTATTTATTGATCCATCTTAAATAAGCAAATATGAAATCTATATAGTTATCCATCTTAAATAAGGAAATTTTATTTATTAATCACATTCTACAGGGCATAAAAAATTGTGCAAGAAACTTTTTTCATCATTCAAAATTACAATCGGAGTGGAAGATATCATGGAGGTAAAAATATTCATTTCATATGAATCAATTTCTTTCATCAAAAATATTTTTCCTTATGATTTTTCATCTTTTCATCCATACTCTAATGGCTTTCAATCAAGTTGTTAATGTCCTAATATCTTTAAAAATAAATCTATTTAAGTTGAATGAAATATTTTGGTTGAATTCCAAATGCACCAATAAGTAAAACATAGAGAAATTATTAGCTTCAATATGAAATTTTGTTTACAAGTTCTCTACTCATAAGTATAGTATATATTTATATATAAAAAAGTTTCATAAAGTCATGGTTTCATCCCTTTCCCTTATTTCATCGGTTAACCCTATCATCTTGGGACTCTTGATATTTTTGTTTTTCACACAAAGAATTTGAATCTTATCATATAACTTTCTATTCCCCATGATCTTCCTTCATTAAGAGAAGGAAAAATCATTAAAATATGATTTCATTCTCTGTTATTAAAATATTGTTATTCCCATGTGCATATACCTCTTATCTCTTTCACACTCATTAATGTGAAACATGACTCTATATTAATAATGGAGAATTGATATACTAGGATTTCTTTTTCATCATCAACTATGAAAATAATTATGATCACTTAAATAATGGAAATTAAGATACATGAATTAGAATGGATGGAAACCCACCTAGGAGAACGACCGCCACATGGGAAGAAAGAACTACCCACCTATGGGTGAACAATGGGTTCTCCGTATCAAGCTGCATCTATATATGTAAGTAAATAGTGAAACTGTACCTGTTGCTTACTGTCCATGGCTAATAACTAGTAGAGCTTCTAGCAACTAACTAACTAATGGGCATACACCGTCTCAGAACCCTTAATAGATAGGTAGGGACGGTCCAGTGATAGCATTGCTGTAGGAAAAAAAGGTTAAATTAACATAAACTAATTATTCGTCACTACATCGTGAGTTCAGAGAACCATACATTCAACATGGAATCCAAATATGAACATCTCTATGCAAGCTATAATTTTTAATGCATTGATAAGCATATGCTCAATAAAACTAGTGAAGGTCACGATATATGATGAAGCATTAAATGAAAGAAATTAGTGAAGATGATAAATGATCTATATATTTTCTTCGATATACTGAATGGTTTTTCACCATATTTATAAAAATATATTAAAACTAGAGAATCTATACGGTGAGGGTTATTTTTTTTACATTTCTCATATGGTTAAGCTTCTAATTTCTTTGCTTATACATGTAATACATTTCGTATGAAATATATGAAATGTAGAAAATATATAACAATAAAAAAAGCAAATACAAGCTAATTACACTAAATACTAAATATTATTCACGAAAACAATTTGGAGAGAACTATGTTGAAGGTGACGTTTTTTTTTTTTCTCTTTCTTTGCATAGAAATAATACAAATAAAAAGTAGTGATACTTGTGGCCTATAGCCTACAATAGAACACAAAAGCTCTCTATTCTACCTTCTCCCTATCCACTCTTAAGTACTCTTCTCTACTATGCACTCAAATAAAATGGAACTCATTTCCTCCTATTGGCCCAATTATCATATAGCATAATTTCCAACTACGGGTTAAGTTTAACCCATTCAACCATCAACATGAGTTACAACTCTAACCTTATAGAGTATTCTCCATGTGGCGAACATAGATAATGCATCTTCCATAAGTAATAAGGGCTAACATTGCGTCCTCTAAAATTATGATGGTCAAGTATGACAGGTCAACTTGAAATAGGCATAATTTTTACGTTTGAATTACGATTAAATGAACTTTCTAGTAGATGTAGCATTCTATTATGTCCTTTTACAATAGTTTTGTTCACACTACTATGAGACTTACTTTACCTATTTAATGCTTAGAAAGGTTAGGACCCTAACATGCCTTGCCCATTAAAGATAATCATGTCTTCAAAGTCTTCAGATCCATAAATTGATATAAAATTGTGACAAGCTCCCATGTAGCATCCCTTAACCCAATATACTTAAATTGGGTTAAAAATTCCTTTGTTGTGCACCAATAAATATGATTGTTATGATTGTGAAATATATCTCATAGATATGAGCAAATGGAACCTTCTTTACTCAATTTTGAAAAACTAGTTTGCACGTGGAAATTAGAACCAATCATATTGTTGAGATTTTCTGTTTGGAGTAAGATAGGCAAAATCTCAGTTGATGACAACAATAGGAATCAGTTCCTAGATTAGCTCCAGGTTGTTGGGAGATGATTAATGCCTCCTATATTTGATGTGAGTGAGTTAATGAGGTTGTTAGATTCTCTTTGCTATATAACATGCAACCATTCGGATTGTTTGCTATGAGGGTGAGAGTTTTGTGAGTATTTATTTATGTAATCTCCTGTTTGATTAATAAGATTGCCGATGCCTATGTTGTGTGGAAGTAGCCCATATTGGTTGGGTGAACCACGTTAATTCCTGTGTTTTGATGTGCTTGAATTATTTTTTGTATGATTTGTTTAATCTGTTGTGCATCTGATCTCCAACAAGTGGTATCAGAGCAGTTGGAGGTGGAGCGCAGAGTCGGTTTGGTTGTTGGTCCAACCTGCGTAGTGCGGTGTAGTGATCAATTGCTACCTGGAGGTGCTGCGTGGATCAGGCAGCATATGTCCGCTGAACAAATGGTGCTGGAGCATGGAGGCGTTGTTGTTGCGCTGGAGGGAGCTGTGTATTACGTGCTGGAGCGCTGAGGGAACTGTGTATGACGTGCTGGAGGAGTTGTGTATTACGTGCTTGGTGGCTGGAACTGTGTATTACGTGCTTGGTGCCTAGAGCTGTGTATTACGTGCTGGAGCACTGAGGGAGCTATGTATGACGCTGCGTGGAGCTGGTTGAGCCTGCGTTGAGGCTTGAAATTGTTGTATTACTGGAGTTGCGTGGCGTAGGCAGGGTTCAGCATTTGTTTCACACTGAATTTATGATTTTCTGAGTGGATCGGATTTCCGGAGGTCGCGGGTTCTGCAGTGGATTAGCGCTGGTGTTATAGAGGTATTGTTTTTTTAAAGACTGTGCTTTGTTAAACCTGCGCTGATATAACATTTGGTGGAGCGCAAAGGCGCTGGAAGGTTGGGTCAAATGTTTTTTTATTTCATGCCAGAAACAATGTTAAGCATTTAAAGTTTGTGTATAAGATATTTGGTTGGGAAACAGCAAAGCATAAACAATTAAGAATCTATAATTTCCCCAATCCCAAAATTGCCCGACGACAACTTAACAATGTGGCAGTTCAGTGGAAGGAATTTAAAAATTTGTGGTGAGTTTACTCTGAAACACCGCAGGTGCAATGTTGTCTCAATCTATTAAAACTGCAGGTGTGGCGTGTATGATTTTATTGTATTGTTTTTTGATAATTCAGAGGGCGTGATTGCCAAAGTCCCTTGGGTGCACATGTTTGGCGTAATGCCAAAGTCCAATTCCCTCGGAATAATGCACAACAGATACTTGTAGAAACTGAGAAAAAAAAGAAAGACAAATCTGAGTTTTTTTTGTTTATGGCATTGGCGCAGAATTTACATAGCTAAAGAAATTTAAAAAAAAAACAAAAAAAAAAAAACAAAGCCATATAAGGCATAGGCAGTGTTTTAAATTGTTGTTTTTTTTTTAAAAGTTGGTTTTGTGGAGATTATTGTGTCTTTTGGTTGATATAAGATGGAAAAAACTCAGAGTGCCCAGTTTGAAATTGAGAAGTTTAATGGCAAGAATAATTTCGAGATCTGGAAGGTGAAGATGCATGATTTGCTTGTCCAACATGGTGTGGCAAAGGCGTTGTTGGGCAAATCCAAACAGCCTTACAACATCACAGATAATGAGTGGGCCGAGATGGATGAAAGAGCGATAAGTGTTATTTGACTGTGTCTAGCTGATGATTGCCTGTTTAATATCGTGTCGGAGACAACAGCTGCTGGTTTGTGGACGAAACTGGAGAAACTGTACATGACCAAATCCTTAACCAATAGGATTCTCCTGAAGCGACAGTTGTACAGTTTGCGAATGAAGGAAGGTACATCGATTGCTGATCATTTAAATGCTTTTAATACTCTTCTTGTGCAATTACAAAGTATAGAAGTAAAAATTCCATCCGAGGATAAAGCTATTACTTTATTGTGCTCGTTGCCCGAGTCATGGGATCATTTTGTTACTTCTATAAGTCTTAGTTCATCAGAAACTATTGAGTTTGATGATGTAGTTGCATCCTTATTATCTGAAGAAACAAGGAGGAAGTTGCATTCTGAAACCTCTACATCAAAAGCTATGATGGTTAGAGGTCGTTCGAAAGAAAGACGCCCCAGGAAGCCGAGCGACTCACGTTCAAAGTCGAAAGGGAAGAAGAGTAAGCTCAAGTGCTGGTTTTGTGGCAAATCAAGGCATTTAAACAAGGACCGCTGGAAGCGACAGCAGCAAACTTCAAAAGCAGAGTTTTCGACAGAGAAGAAGGAGGCAAATACGACATATACAGGTTCGGCATCTGGTTCAGGTATGAGTGATGAATTATTATCAGTTAATGTGTCAAATCATGGTCAACATTGGTTGTTAGATTCCGGTGCATCAAACCACATGTGTATCCATAAATAATGGTTTAAGGAATATAAATCAATTAATGATGGTGTTGTGTACATGGGTAATGAAGTAACATGTAATATTGTTGGGATTGGGAGCATACAACTACAAATGTTTGATGGGACAACTAGAATATTAAATGATGTGAGGCATGTACCAGATTTAAGGAAAATTTTGATTTCATTAGGAGCACTTGATTCAAATGGATATAAAACTGTAATTCAAGGTGGAGTAATGAAAATTATTCATATGAAAATACAAGCTAATCACAATAAATACTAAATATTATTTAGGAAAATAATTTGGAGAGAACCATGTTCAAGATGAGGTTTTTTTTCTTTTTTTTTTTTTCGAATAGAAATGATACAAATAAAAAATGGTGATACTTGTGGCTCATAGCTTATAATAGAACACAATACCTCTTTATTCTACCTCCTCCCTATCCACTTTTAAGTATTTTTCTCTACTATGCACTCAAATAAAATGGAACCCATTTTCCTCCTATTGGCACAATTATCACATAGCACAATTTCCAATTAGGGGTTATGTTTAACCCATTCAACCATCAACACGAGTTACAACTCTACCCTTATAGAGTACTCTCCATGGGGCGATCATAGATAGTGCATCTTCTATAATTAACAAGGGCTAACATTGCATCGTCTGAAATTATGATGGTCAAGTATGATAGGTCAACTTGGAAGAGGCATAATTTTTACGTTTGAGTCACGATTAAATGAACCTTCTAGTAGATGTAGCCTTCTATTATGTCCTTTTACAATAGTTTTGTTCACACTATTATGCACCTTACTTATTGATGATGACATTGTTTACATTCTAATACATTACTTCACCTTTTTAATTCTTAGAGAGGTTAGGACCTTAACATGCCTTTCCCGTTAACAAATAGTCATGTCCTCAAGGCTTGAGATCTGCAAATCGATATAAAATTGTGGCAAGCTCCCATGTAGCATCCCTTGACCCAATATCCTTAAATTGGGTTAAAATTTCCTTTCTTCTGCACCAATAAAGATGATTCTTATGATTGTCAAGTATATGTTATAGATATGAGCAAATGGAACCCTCTTTACTCAATTTTAGAAAACTAGTTTGAACATGGAAATTAGAACCAATCATATTCATGAGGCAAGAGATATCAAAAACATGATGGGTTTTAGAGTGGCTAGGAAGTGCCAATTCGAAATTCAATAGGGCCATTACAATAGAGGAACGTTGTACCAATTGTCTAGCTTGAAGGAAGTTTGATTATATAGTTGGATATGAAAATAAATGTTTATGTCATTTAGGAAAATTATGTTCAAAGTGATTGTGATCATCTTACTACTTCATTATATTTTGGTTCATGGACATGTTATCTTTCAATGCCTGTATAAGGTTATCCAGAACCATAATATTTTTTTTCAACCTCCTACACCTTGGAGAGACTATATAAGTATGTTAAGACTAATTATGATGATTTAGTATACATTTACTAAAAGGGAGTCATGTTAGTAGAACCATGATAAGTTGTACTATACCACCATTCAATCACTGATAACCACTAAACAAGTTCAAGTTTCCTTTTGAATGCATGAAACCATAAATAGGTCTCCAAGGAAATGTTGACATATTTTGTCTAAGAATTAGGAATGATATGTAGTACTATAGTGTAAATGGGTAGACACAAATCATAATAAAATTTATTGTTGAAAACGAAAACTTGATATTTGAAAATTGATCATGGCATACCATGTAATTTGAATATATTATCCATGAAAACTTGAACAAGAAGGGAGGCACATAAATGATTATATTTGGAATTTGGATCAACCACCACCATGACGATATATATATCGCTAGATTAACGTAAGGTGACAATGAAGTTCATAGATATAATTGTCCATACAATCGAAGGAATAGGAAGAAGTTGCTGAAAAATATTATCATGGATAAATGTTGGACACTTAATCCTCTAAGGGCTGGTGTGGAAGCTGAACAACCAAAAGGAGTCCAAGGGACCACTTGGAATATGAAACCAAGGGTCACTCCTATGTATTATAAATATGTATCATTCTGAATAAAAAATTATCTCATTCTTATCTTTCCTATTTTGTCTCTTCCATGTGTGTGTTTAACATGGTATCAAAGCAGGCGTACTCTTGCCCTATTCAAATTTTAGCTGGTGGTTTTGTGGCCATTCTCTATATGCTAGTATGCCAATCATAATAACCTCTATGCCAATCATAATAACCTCTTGCTCATATGCTTAGGGAACTATTTGTGGCTATCCTTTCATTTCGATGCTCTGTAGATTCTATTGGCCTCTTTGCTAGTCAATTATGTCTTTCTAACCTATCATTGGATGGCACAGTGTAATGCCCCACTCTTATTCCATTTCTTTACACCCTTTTGTAGTGCCCATTTCATTTGAGTGGCTGAGACAATTCTAACACTTGATATCAATAGGTACAATTGCATATAGTAGTTGAACTCTGGAAAATCCATTGTACAAGCTCTAGACATCATATTTTATTCTAAAATTCTGCTAGTGGTGATCGCCAACAATATTTCCTCAACTGAAATCTAATACTCGAATATGAAACAGATTCCCATGCCTAATATTTCCAATGGTGTTGTATGAGCGAAGGGCTTCAAACTTCTTACCACCTTCAAAATTTCCTCCAGAATCTCTGACTTCTTCAATGCCCATGAAATACCCAGCAATTTTGCTACCGCAACCATCTTTGCACTTACAAATTTCTTGTAATGTGCATAAAACTGCGAGGTCACTAAAGGCCTTTCGAACCCTTCTCTATATTTAGGGTTGTCCTTTTCCAGCTATCATTCTGAACCTGAATTTCCTTTGAGGATTCGTAGAAAAATGTATAATCGGGTTTCTTCGTAGCCTTCGGCTTGTGAACAACAACGAAACCATCCTTGTTCAATCCTAAGTGTCTGATACCAATAGTAATTATTACAAATTTTCTGATAAGCTCAATCCTACGTGTCTCGAACAAGTTTAACAATGCTCCTTTGGCTACACTGTAGAAGGGAAGAAATGCAATCATGGAACTGGAGACCACTATTTGGCCCCTTCTATGCTGAAGGTGTTCAAGAGTGAAATGGGTTGTGTTGACATGTCCCCATAAATCAATATCCACAATTCTCTTTGGCATTCTCATATCCTTCAAATAATGACCCTCCAGCAACACCAACATTGTTGACTCGCACGTCCAACCGTCCAAAGGTGGAAACTAGGGATTCCACTATCCTCTTGCAATCCCAGGGTTGGGTTAAATCAGCGAGCAAACAACAACATCCGATGCAGAGTAAGCCTTGCATTCCTTGGTTACATCCTCCAGTTGATTACGCCACCTCGCCACCACCACTTCTCTTCCAAGTACTCAATGGAAACTTCTAGCGAGCACGTCAGAAACTACATTTCTATTCGATAGCACCCAGATGCCCAGAACCGTAACAGTAATGAAGAAAGGAAACTGTTGATGCTTCAGCTGAGTGTCGATGGCAACAAAGGTGATGTTGAGCTCCTCCATTTCTCTTCTGCTTCTTTTAGTAATCGTGTTCATGATTGATATATAGGCATGGGTTTGGTATCCTCTATCGAGAATGGAAGGTTGTGGCGAATTTTGGACTAGGAGATGCCACGCATGGATGGAGACATAAACCTTGAAAAAAATTGTATAATTGATAAAGAAAGTGTGGAGGAATCGTATCCATGAGAACAAGGTTTTAATATTGGTCCAGGACGTCCCCACAAGTCCTTTTATCTTGCAACCTTTTCTGTTAACTGTCAAAGAGCATTCCTAGAGTTCTAATCAAGTTGCATAATTTTTCTCGAATGATACTTGATCTACATCGAGAAAATGTCCATTGCTCATCATATTTACAAGCATTGCAAGCATTCCTAATGTTAAAAATGTTGTGACCGTCTGCTTCAGATCAATCATTTTATTGGTCCGATCAATTAATTCCCAAATTCTCTTGGGGACAGATCTATGTCAAGGCATGTTTGATGTGCAGTGAAGGACAATGTTTGATCTTCCTCAACAATAGATTGGAGCCCATGTGTGTTTGACAGAGAAGACTCGACATCATTAAATATCACATATTTAAAGGAAGCAATGATTTCAAGTCACCTGCTCTAGTTGTGAAGATTATTAGAATGAAGAATTGAAGGTTAGTTTATATTTATATTGCTCATTCACCATTGGACAGTAACTGTTGTGTTGAATATGCGTTAAATTTGAGTTGTTGATAAAATGGTTGAAATTGATAATTTATTAGAGTTATTGAGAACTCTAATCATGTCTACCAATGAAAGCACATTTCAAATCAGTAATGACACTCTTTCTGATATCCAATCTTGTTTGCAAAACGCACAAGAGAAGATAGAGTTTTTACAACTTGAATCACAGTTAGAGGAGATGAGTTAGAACAGAAAAGACATCCTCCTAAACTTGTTTTTGTTCATAAAAATCCCCTACTTGACTTTGAATCAGGATACCATCAACAACCAACAAACCCTCAGGTCAATATTGTTGAAGTTCATTCAGATTTAGTATCCAATGAAGCAGCAGTTGTACATGCAGGTGCAGAAATTCAGTTTGCACTTCCCAAGCCCATCATCAGACATTGGGAAGAGCTTGTCCACAACAATTACAAAACATGGCTTAGATATGACAAGGAGGTTTCTTTTCATATTCCCTATGACTCAAAACTTATTTAGTTTCAGAGTGTTGGATTCCTTCATGACAGTTCACCTTCAGCTGTTCTAGATTTTGTTCATCTTCCATAGCAACACCAACAAAGTGTGAAATGCCAACACTGTGACTGAGTTGGCCATCTAAAAGATCATAGTTTTGATCTTCATCCATGTAAAAATTGTCATAAAACCAGTCATTCTTCAAACAGATGCTTCAAAAACAAACCTCCTGCAAGAACAAAGATTCATCTTGGATGGATCGCTTCTTGGCAATGGGCATCAACAGTCAGGAAGATATTCCAGTCATATGTCAGAACTTGTTCTTGAGTATTGAACAGTCTCGCAATTGAGTTTTCTCCATCATCTCACCTTGTATCTGATAGGGGGGGAAATTATGGTCGTCTACAAGCTTTAAAGCCACATTAAACAAGCCTGAGCCACAACCTGTCAAAATATACCACTGAGCATGCCTTCAGTCAGTGATACATTTTCAAAGAATTGGGGACACTTCCTCTAGCAAAAGACTTCAGCTTCTTGCCCGTTTCAGGAGAGTTCCAAGAATTGCATTAAGCATTTTAGACTTATTGGTAATCCTTAAACCATCACAGGTTGGGACCTCCCTTTTCAGGTTGAGGTTATTCCTTTTATGCGGGGTGAGACCTCCCTTTATTGGCTGAAGGTTTCCCTCTTCAAAACATCAAGAACACTTCCTCTAGCAGAAGACTTGAGCTTCATGCCAGACTTGGACGAGTTCCGGGAACTGCACTAAGCTTTCCAATGTTGGTGGTCATCCTTAAACAACCTCCCTTTATACCAACATTTCAAAGAGCACATTCAACCTAGCGCTGCCATGCATTTTTGCACGTTTTGTATTACAGCTCTATTCTTGGACTCATACATAACCCTTCAGATTAAGGGGGGGAAATGTTGGACACCTAATCCTCTAAGGGTTGGTTTGGAAGCTGAAAAGCCAAAAGGAGTCCAAGGGACCACTTGGAATATGAAACCAAGAGTCACTCCTATGTATTATAAATATGTATCATTGTGAATAAGAAATTATCTCATGCTTATCTTTCCTACTGTCTTCGCCATATGTGTGTTTAACAATAAATGCAATATATATTTATGACCAATAAATATTAGTAGACATCAAAGCACTTACTTCATTATGTACAAAGATTTAAGAAAGCCATAAAATTTAATTAAATTATGTCTTTAATTTAAATTATAATTATTATAAATTTTAAAAATAATTACCATATGAGTTGAACATATACATATTTAAAAAAGAATGTAATAATATTCTTGGCCACCGAAATTCAATCTCCATTTATAGAGATTCAAATTTTTGTAAATAAAATTTGTTACAACACTATGAATCAATACCATGGATTATTTAAACCCAACCCTAAAAATAATATGACATTTTTTAATTTTTAATTTAATTAAAAATATGACCTAACTATTTTTAATTCAAATATTACTCAGAATTAAAAATTCAAATATACCATTGAATTTTCCGTCAGCCCAGCACGGCTGCCAGAAGACTCAAATAGTTTCGTTGGAAACCAACCATCGAAGCCGCGTTGCGTCCGCCTCATGAAAGCTGTTCCATTTCAGCAAACTTTAAAAGCTGAGGGAATAAGAGAATATTTTAGTCAACTGTGACGTTCCTACGCAGAGGAGAGCACAGAGAATATACGCAGGGATGGGCAATCTCTACCTACAGGGATTTAAATAGAGAAGGCCTGTAGCTTCATGGGCAGGTACCACTTGCGTAATTTTAGGTTATTTGTCACGCCATCTTTACACAAAATTCGCGCACAAATCTGAGTTTTTTGGAAATTCGTTGAGAAGTCTACATCAAAGTCAGGGATAGTAGTTGACTTCAAACTCTAGTTCTATATGACTCGGAATTCTGTAGTTCAGACTCCAGAGGTTCTATTATATTTTTATTTAGATATTTTTATTTAGATACGCGTGTTTATTGTATAAATACGCGGAATTCTGTAGTTCAGACTCCAGAGCTTATTGAAAGTGGGTAGATATTTATTGTAGAGAAAGTGCCTAACTAGGTAGTTATGTTTTTTTGGGCTATATAAAATTTGCTTTTAAATGGATAACGTGAATGAAAAATTCTCCGTATTAGGATTGTGCGAGTTTATATGTCAAATTTGTTATTCCAAACTTTATTTTGGGTAAATAATTAGATTACTACTTTATTATATGGTGATAAATAGAAATGTTAGCTATTTTGATAGTAAGGTAAATTATCACAATTATAGTTTATCTATAATTTTCAGCGCGAAAATAATGGAAATTTTTTATGATTTTGAAAAAAAACTATTAGTTTTAGGATTTTGGGTTCCTTAGGAGTTTTGATGGTGCTGAATCTATTTCCACAATAAATAAATAAACAGAATTCAAACACTCTAGATTTATTGAATTTTCTTTCACCTAGTTTAGGCCATAATTTCCTTGGAATTTGGGTACCCCAAGGGTTCTTGATGTTGTTCAATCCATTTCTACCATAAAAAATATGATTCAAACATGCTCTTCTGAGACAACACCATTATGAAATAATAAATAAATCATGAATTTGGTTGTCCAATTTGGTGGTCCAAGCCTCTTTAGACAACACCATTATTAAATAATAAATAAATCATTTAGATATGAAGTTAAACTTTTTCACATTTTTCGCATATAATTATGAAACTACCATACAATTGGCACTACTACACCAAGGGTACTTTTAAGACAAAAGAAATAATTTGTCTTAAAAAGTCACTTTTTTATTTTAGTTATTTTGCATTAAAATTTAATATCTATTTAATTGTCTTCAATATAAAATTTATGACAAAAACAGTTTGAGACAAAAACGTTTTAAGACAAAACTTTATATTTAAGATAAAAACATTGTAAGACAAAAGTATTTTTAGACAAAATTTTTATTAGACAGAAAACAAAATATTTTAAGACAACTTTAAATTTAAGACCAAAACAGTATGGGACAAAATATTTAAGACAAAATATTTTAAGATAAAACTTTATATTTAAGACAAAACAAAATTGAGACAATAATATTTTAACACAAAACTTTATATTTAAGACAAAAAAATAGTTTAAGACAAAATTATTTTAAGACAAAACTTTATATTTGAGACAATGACCACTTAAAATGAAACTCATTTAAAACAATTAACAATTAAGACAAAAACATATCAATTTAAGAAAATATTATCTAACAAGTGCAAAATTGACTTTGACAGTGCACCCTAAGTCCGCGAGCTTGCAGGCTACTATTATCTCGCGCTTATACCGAGGTTGTTTTTTCACTTTCAATTTAGGTTATCTTATATAAAGAGAACGATTTATTGGGCTCTTCATTTTGTGGGGTAGCTGACTCTGAATAATGCGACAATTTTTCCTTGCAAGATGTCCTGGACATCAATTCCATTTTTGTCCCTTCGATCTTTGTTCATACGATTAGAGACAATTCGTTTGTCATTGCATTCAGTTAGTGAGTCACTTTGGTGTTTACTATTGCTGACCAATTGATAAACTAACTAAACTGTGGACTCCTTCCCTTGGTTATGTGATTAAGCCTCAAGTTTAAATTTCCCTTAATATGCATCCCCTTAGACTTTGGATCTATCTCAAGGTACTCAGATGCAAGAAAGATTGCAATGTGGCTGGCTTACAATTGGGTGGAGAATTGAAGTCCTTCCTTCATTTTTTAGTCATCATTAAACAAACAGATCGATAAGTGTATATTTCTTATGTGTACTTCCTTATAGAGTGCGATGAATCATGTTACATTGTGAATGGTGCAATATCTTGTGTGTTTGTAAATGTAAATGAACGTCTAAGTTTTGACGCTCACTATGTCTTTGTGATTAGAATGATGTCATGTATGGGTACGAATTTTAAAGTGTGCCTAGGATATGCTCTTCATTACTATTTGCATGGTGAATGCGCGATTATGGGTTCATATTCATTCAGTTGATTTCCAAATTTATGGGTACACTTAGTTTAACAAATCCCTACACTAGTTATTATGTCAAAACTAACAATTTAGGTATTAGGAATTAGGTCGCGAGTCTCATTAAAACTACAAGAGGGTGGGTGAACAACAGTTGTAGTTCTGCATTATCAACCTATCCTAGGTTTCATTTTAGTCCATATATGCTATATTTCTAAGGTCGAGAGGAAGTGGGAGAACATGACTTTGTTGACATGTTAGCAGCTCCAACACCTAGTGGACACTAGTGAAACCACACCCTATTGGAACCATATTGTGTGTATAGACACCAACCATAATCCATCGACCCCAATAATCAAATCTGAGGTGAGGGCTTGGTATATACAATTGGCCAAATGTTGTCTTATCTTGGGTGAGAATCATAATGGCCTAGAGAGTGGTCCAGGCAGAACTGAAGTGTTGAGAACATTTTTAGCTTCCCATCGCTGAGATATTTGTACCCTACAATAGCATAAGAGGGTAAAAATTAATATAAAATTGCTACTACTGATGTATTTGAACTGAAAACAAGAGACTACAAATTTCCTCTACTATTTTGCTAAATTGAAATCTCAATTCACAAACACATGCAATGACATGCAACCATAAAAGAAAACACAAGAACATGATTAGTTATAGGGAAACCCAACAGGGAAAAACCCTTCTACTGTGTTTCATTAATCGTATGGGAATGAAAAACTATTACAATGTCTTGCTTCAATCTTGAAGCACACCCTTCACTGTAAACTTGTTCTCCTATTGATTGTCCTGCTCTAGCAAACACTTAGTCAATTCAAAGCCCCATCTTTCTCCTATTTCCTCGCACAATTATTTAGGAAATTACCTCATAAATAATAGGGGAATTCATTATTCACTTGTAAATATCCCAAGTAATTGATTGTCTTCGTTAATGTTGAGCATGTACAATCAACTAGTATACAATTACTAATTACAATGTGCCTTTTCCTCCACTTTAGTCTCGCAATTAAAATTCCATACATGTCTGGGTTATTTTTAGCTGATTGACTAGTTTAACTGAGAGATCATTGAGTTAACAACAATTCTACTACTCAACTAACTCAACTAGTTTCTTCAGCTCAGTTAACTGAGTCAAACTAAAAATAACTTAATTAGATTGTTAAGTTTTAGCAACAGTATACACACAACTCTACTTCTAGCCTATAACTAGAATTTACTAAGTAAACAAGGAAATAAGGCCATGTCACACAAGTTAACTTCCATCGAAGTCATCTTATTGATTTCAAAAATCAAATTACTAAATTTGACTAAGGAACAAGTCAAATTTATACTTTCTTTCTACATTTTCTAACACTCCGTCTTAGCAAGAAAGGGATTTTGAACTACCCATATCTTGCACTCGTGGAATTTGAATTTTCCTCTTGACAATGCCTTTTTCAATATATCTGCATCCCTCTTCTTAGTTGGAATGTATTGTAACATCATAATTCTCCTCTGTACACAATTCCATAAATGATGGTACATGATATCAATCTTCTTGGACCTGTCATGAAATACTGGATTCTCAAAGAGTTTGATGCAACTCTGATTATCACAATAAATCATTGTGAAATCCATCTGTTGACTTACATGCTTCTTTACTTGTAGCCATGTATTCAACCTTTGTTTATTTGAGTTTGACATACCTCTATTTCCTACTATACCAGGAAATAGTTGCAAACCCAACACTGAAGATAACACACGAAGTACTTTTATTGTCTGATGGAATCCGTGCCCAATCTACATCAGTGAAGCCTTGGAGATTCACTCCCTTTGTCCTCCTCTACCATACCCCATTCTTAATTGTGCCTTTGAGGTACCTCAACACATGATTTGTCGCCTTCCAATAAACCTTGGTGGGCTTAACCATGGATTGACTCAACTAATTCGCTACATAATGTATGCCATGCCTTGTGTTCACGAGATACATCAAGGATCCCACAAGCTATTTGTAGATGGTATAATCTATTGCCTCTCCTAAATAAGTGCTCTCCTTCCTCCAGTTTGTAGCTAGAGGTGTGTCCATAGGCTTGCAGTTCTCCATGTAAAATATCTAAAGTATTCATAGGCATACCTTCCCTCACTCACAAACATATGACCATCAAATTGCCATACTTCAAGCCTAAGGTGTAATGTATCAATCCCATGTCCTTCATCTCCAACTCACTACTCATCTCCTCTAAGTATCAAGTCATCAACATACAATACCAAGATAAGCAACTTGACATATACCACAATGTGATAGAGGTTGGCATCTGATTCATTTTTGGTGAATCCCAATCAACTGATATATGTATAAATTTTAGAGTACCATGCTCAAGGTGCTTGTTTGAAACCATACAGGGCTCTTTTGAGTCTACACACATCTCCCTGTCATATGTCTCAAATCCCTTAGGATGCTCTATGTAAATTTCTTCGTCAACAACACCATCGAGAAAGGTGGTATTCACATCCATCTGCTGGATCTTCCACCCCATATGTGTAGCTAATGCTTGAATGGCTATGATAGAGGAATATCTTTCCACTGGTGCAAGTCTTTTTTCACAGTCCACTCCCTCTACCTGAGAGAAGCCTTTGGCAACAAATCTAGCATTGTACTTCCCAATTCTCCCATCAGCTGCATGCTTCATTTTCTAGATCCATCTAGAACCATCTACTAATGTGTTCATTGGCCTTGGCACCACCTCCCATCCATTGTTCTTCATTATGGAGTCATACTCCTCCACCATGGCATCAACCCACATTAGTTGAGAAACTGATTCCTCAAATGAGGAAGGCTCTGATTCAATGAGCTCTGTAATGAGAGCCATATACCCAGTGTACCTATCTGGTGACCTCCTCTTCCTATGCTAATAGGAACGAGATCCCACATGCTCTCATGCATCTTATACCAATTGGTCAGCTTCTTTGTCTCTCTTCCTCCCCTCTACGAAAGATTCAAGTTGAGTGGGTGCCTTCGCTCAACCCCTTGTCTACTCCTGTGCACGTGGCTTCTTCAAAACCTACTAAAGTTCTACATGAGGCTCATCATTAAGAACTATAAGATCCTCCTATGATGAGATACTCACCTCTCACTATAGAGAGCATCTCATAGCCTTCTCCTCATCAAATTTTACATCTCTCCTCATTATTATCACCCTGGGTGACGAAAAATACACCCTATAGTTATGTGGTGTCTCTGTGTATCCTACAAAGACTCCCATATTAGTTGCAAGCTCAACTTTATTCTTGATATCCTTGGAGACATCACAATACATAGTAGCTCCAAAAATTCTAAATGAGATACAGTTGGCTTCCTCCCATAGAAAGCTTTGGCTGTGACCATGCCAAGTATTCTATGAGGACTCTAGTTCTACAAATAGACTGCGTTGGTTCATGCTTATGTGCATAGGTGTAATGGTAGCCCCTGATCATGAAACATTTTTCTTGCTACTCCCACTATTATTTTGTTCTTCCTTTCAACTAACCCATTTTGTTGTAGGTTATTGGATGTTATCAGTTCTCCTCTAATACCATCTTTCGCACAAAATTACTTAAATGTGCTAGATACATATTTCCCTCCATTATCACTTCTGAGGGCTTTCAATTTCTAACCAGCATCCTTTTAAATGAATGATTTGAATTCAAAAAGAATTCAGAAAACTTCGTCCTTCTTCCGCATGAAGAAGATCCAACATTTTGTTGAAAATTCACAAACAAAAATAACATAATTCTTGTGTTTTGTTGTAGAGGTTGTATAAAATGGTCCACATACATTTAAATGGACTCACTCCAAGATTACTCCAACTATGTTATCTCAGCCCTGGAAGGTGGATTTGACATATTTCCCCAACGTGCATCCCTTGCAGACATCATGTCGGTCAAGGGTGCGTTTCAGGACACCGCTGGTAATTTGTTGCATGATTTTTACGACCCCATGGTTTAAGTCTCCCATGTGTCTATGCCAGAGTTATCCAACATCCCAACTTTTCACATCTCCTACCTTTCTACTTAGCACAATGCAAGCTTCCACTCCAAGTTTGTATAGGTTCTTCACACAAACTTCAATTTGTTTCACTTACCTGGCAGCTACATGTCTCAGAAAGGATTTCCCCTTACTGAAAACAACATCATAGCCATGATCCTCCAAACACAACTATGGAGATCAAGTTCTTCTTCATCCAAGTACATACATTACATATTTGAAATGAAGATGGGAGCCTGACTCCCTCTTAAAGGTTTCATTTCCAATTCCTTTGGTATTGTACCACCCATCATCACCAATTTTTATGTGCACCTGGAGATCCTTATCCTCTAGGTTACTAAAAATTTATTTACATCATGACATATAGAACTAGGCACCTCAATATATATACCACACACTCCCCATTATAGTGTTTTCCATACATGAAATCAGGGTGAAGTCTATTTTGAATTTTGAGGCAAGTGCTTCACCTCTTCCTCCTCTTGAAGGCTTCTTGTTATACTTCTTGTGTGAACACTTTTTTGCATAGTTCGCTAATTCATGGCAACGAAAACATTTTATCTTGTTGAAGTCCTTCTTTCCATTGTTCTGGCTATTCTATTGTTTTCTTTGGGCCTTATTTTTGTTTCCCTTATTTCCATTTCTAACCAAGGAAAAATGCTCTTTCTCCTCAGATTTGGATGTTATTCCATCTCTAGTGTTTCGTTGAATTTTTCCTACACTAAATCAAATCAAGGCCTCTCCCAATTTGGTAATTTGTCCCTTCCATTTAAAGATTCCAGATAGTTCTGTCAGGATTTTAAAATGCCTAGGCAGGTTAATAACATTAGTTCTGGAAAGGGAATATTTTCTCCAACTCCTCCAAGCTCATCTCAACACTGAGTGAACCCGGAGAGTAATGTGGGATGGTTTCTCCTTTCTGTAGCAAGATATTTTTTAGCTTGCCCATCGATGTCAATCCTATTGATGTGTTAAGATTCAAATTAACTTTTCCTTCCCCAAATATTGTTTTTGAACTTGAGGAGTTGGAGGATTTTGACAATGGCACATTATGTCCTTCTACGCAATGTGAGTAGGCCTTTTACTTAGATGTTCTAGGTAAAATAATGAGTTCATATGTTATTAGATATGATCTAAGAGGAAGGTCTGTAAGGTATAAATAATTGTGGTTGGATCAATATATTATTTTGCAGCCATATCTTGAGAGAGAAATATTTGGAGGAATCAACTTTAAGTGTCATTTTTACTACTTCTACCACCTTGAAAATTTCTAGAGAAAAGCTTTAGGATCCATCTTGAGGCCTTAAATGACCACATTTTTTGGTCTCAACCTTATTATGGACCTCGGTTCCATAATTCACATACATGTTGATGGTGAAAAATTTCCCAACAACAGTTTTTGATGCTCTATGGTATGAGGTCCTAGCTGGACCTCACAAAATTTGGTATGAAAGGACCATTCAAATTTTGGGTCACATCCCATGGTTAGTTGTGTATAAGTACTATGATATGTGTGTCATCATTACAATGATGGGTGCACCTATGTGGCTAGTAGCTATATTGAATGCAAGAATGAAATATTATAACCTATTTAAAGGGGGGAATTTATGAGAAAATTTGACGTGATGAGTAGAAAATTAGATATATCCACATTTAAGGATTGTTTATTATAACCTGGTAGGCATTGCACACTTAACTTATCAAAATAGGACATAGAATAGTGATTGACCAAACCAACAAGTACCCAATGTAGAAGGAAACCAAATTGAAATGAAGTACAAGGGATGATACTTCCCAACGATCAAATGTGCAATTATTCTTCTCCAACAACTCCTTATTAAGTACCTTTTGAATATGAAATCCTGTCAAATTAGTTAACTAGTAAATGAGGAGAATGTTAAGAGTATGTAGCCTATCTGTTAGTTCTCATAGTTTATTATTTACCTCTTTAAACGTGACAATTTCCTACTCAAGTATAAAGGATAGCTCATGTGTCTTTTGTTTCTTATTTTGTTGTTATGACTACTTGACCTATTCTCTCATTTGGACATTTTCAGTAACAATTTGATGAACTAGTTGTTTCATTATGTCCAATTGGTCCTCACTTTTACTTAGGCAAGCTAGTTGTGGGTGATATGTTGCAGGAAAAGTGCACAGGGGAGGGTTACTTTATATCATGTCATTTAAGGGTTACTTTGTGTCATGTCTTGTATTAATCCTTAGTTATATATAAAATAATTATATATTCTAACAAGGGCCATTCTTTTTAAACATGGTTGGCTTTGTGGTAGTATTGAGATCAAAATGATCTCCCTTCATAGTCCAATATTTGGTTGCGCACATATCCTAGCTAGTGGAGTATCAAATTTTCCAACAATCCATCCCTAGTGTCAAGATAGACAAGGTCCCTAGCATAAGACATTTCCCCCATCTCCAAGTATGATCTGTCAAAGTCAAGATAAGTACCCAAGTCATCCCCTATACACCGAAAGACATCTTCCATCTAATGTTGAAGGGGGAGGCTAGGGAGCCTTAATCATATTGGGCTTGCACCTAGTTTTTCTCGCTTAACGTCAAAGAGAGGATTCCACCTTTTCAAATACAGAAGGGGCATTTCTATGTTCCAGTAATGCGAGAGAACCAAATTCACATGTTGATCTTTACTAAATTTGAAAGAAAACCATACTTTGGACATGGTGCATATAGATTGAAGCACATCTAGAATGTGTTCCCAATTCTTCTACACCCACCTCCTCAGTCATGTTGCGGAGTAGTGCCTGCCTCTAATTCTTCCAACCAAAATCCTTTGAATTGTAGACATAACTTCATCTAATTTGATGCCCTCCCCTAGTAATAATGCTTGGTTTCTATATTTCACCTTGGGGCATTTTTTCTTCCTTGCCTTCTTCTTGGCTTGCCGTCGAAGCATCTTCAAAGGGGGTGGTTGTGTCTTGAGTTTGTACCCTCGGCAGATTCTCATTGCAAGGAATACTTGGGTTTGGTGATCTGCCCTCATGCCCTACACCATGACCAAAATAAGAGGGAAACCCTAATGAGCCAACAATGGAATTGGGAGAGATTTGAGCCTTTCCTTGCTAAACTGTCAATAGGCCTTCTGCATAACCATCTATGTTCCCCACGAGAGCCCCCGAAAATGCCCCCAAAATCTACAATTCTTTGCAAAAGACCACTATGTTTTCTTGAAGTCTTTGAACATTAGAGTCGATGTTGATAGGTTTGATGGGCTGCTAGGGTTTAAGCAAGCCTCAATGAAATTTATGGCCTCAATAAAGAAACTTGGTGCAAGAGATAGTTGTTCAATCAAATCTGTTGATATTGTTGTCAGGATCTTAGATGGCACCTCCTACCTAACCTAGTCATAATAAAAAAAATTAAACTTTGAAGTTCCACGTTAATTCTTCCCTCTATGTTTTTACCACAATCTTAAGGGACCTTGGTGAAATAAGTCCGCTGGTGATTAGTCGTGACATTGTGGTGTAATAATACTTGTACATATCATAGAGTACATAACTCAATGAATTTGGTTTTTTTATTAGTCAATAATATTTCTTTAATATTTAGATTGTTCTTGTTCATATGTGGCAACTAGATATATATAATTAAATATGTTACTGTGTATTAGTTCTTTGTTTCATGAAACCCTCTACTTCCCTACCATGGTCATCTCTTCTCCTATTGCTGCAACAATATCTTCCTCTGATATTAATTGCAACAATATCTTCCTATGATACATTTTCGATATGGAAAAATGACCTACGCCCCTTATCAGTTTTTTTTTCTTGAAACACTCGGCTTCCATGCCATGGTTATCTCTCCTCCTATTGTTGCAACAATCTCTTCCTCTAATATCAGCTACAGAGGACTTAGAATTGCACGATGGTAGAGGGATTATTGAACATAATAATTTAAATTCTATTTGTCTGCCTCTATGTCACTATCTGCATTATGTTATCCAAAAGGATCAAACAAAACTACCTAAGGGGAGAGGGAGGGTTAAACATAAAACCCAGTTGGTTTTCCTCTGTGGGCTTTGAAGAGAGATTCTAATAAGAAATAAATGTGGTATGCCTTTATGTGACTTGATTTAGGATTCATCATTCCACTTTAAGTGGGAGAATGTTAAATGGGAAGGCACAATGAAGACACCAACATCGACTGCCACCGACAACACTATCTAGCACTCACTTTCCTGATCATCATAGGCCATGCTGTCTTTGTCCAACAACTCCACCACCCACCATCTTCTTCAAAACTGCCTTGTGCACATGCATAAAACATATTCTTAGAGCCTTGGATCATGTATAAATATATACTCTTGCCTCTACATGAGCAATGCAAGCAAGGCAAGGCTTAGGCCTTCCATGAAATGAAAAAGCTTATGTTTTATGTTCCCCATTCTTGTTTGATTTATGTCTTATGTTCTATTATGATTTGTGTTTTGCTATGATTTACTCCACTATGTTATAACTTGTTTTGCTTTTGATCATTATTTTTTTCCTCTAAACCCCATCATTAATATATCTAAACCCCATCACTAATATATATAAACTTGATATTGCCAAAAGAAATTTTTTGTTATTTGCTACTAGATATAATACGTAAAATGCTTGTCACCCTTCTATTTTGAAGTCGAGATTCGACCTCTGATTTTATAAAGTATAGTTCTTCATGTTATACATAGACTTGAAATGGAGCATGAGAATTCGAAATAGAGTGGTAGTCAGCAAGAGCCTGCAAGGCTTGAACCTGAATCTTCAGTGCTATGATGTAGTTCGTGGCTTCCATTAGCAAAATGACTGTCTCCAGTCCCCCTGCCTCCCAGGATGAGCAAACTCAAGTTTTTCATATGAGAAGTTGAAATGCCTGCTTCTTCTGCCTTGGAATTAAGATGTGTCCTGGATGCCTTTCTGAGTAGCCACCTGCATAACTTCTTTGAAACAGTGGCCATCTTCCACAGCATGCTTCTCTCAATGGCAGATCTCCTTATCCAGTGTGATCTAACAGTAACGAGTGATTCCTAGTAAATTTCCTTAGAGAATGATTTCTTTTTTGGCTAGGATAGCCACGCTCCACATGCTTTTACTTTTCACCATCATGGCCAAGGATAGATCTGCAACCAATTTCAGGGCTTCTATTCGAACGAAGACCTAATTGGACATTTGATTTTCTGAGAGGACTCTCATCCAAGCCATCATGTGTCTGCCTCTTCAAATATTTTCCATTTCAACAAACTGTAAAAGATGAGGGAACATCAGAAGATTTTGATCAACTCTGACATTCTTACATAAAGGACAATAGGCAGGGAGATACTTAGTGATGTGACGATGTCCACCTTCAGGGATTTGAATAGAAATTTCATGTAGCTTCATATGCATGTAGAACTCGGGTGAGTCTAGGTCATTAATCACACCATATTCATAAAATTCGTGCACAACTCTCAATTTTTTTGTGGAATCCATTGAGAAGTCTACATCAAAGTGATGGATACTAGTTTATTTTAGAGTTAGTTGCATATGACTTAAATTATTCTCTTGCACCAATCGTAGTTCGCAAAGGTTATATTATACTTTTATGTAGATATGTATCTCTTTATTGAAAGTGGTTAGATTAATTCATCTTGTAATCTAAAAACATAGATAATGTTTCTAATTAGCGAAATATTTTTTTTTTGTGATAATATTTTTGTTGTTTAAAATTTGTTGTTAAATGTATAAATCTATTCAATGTTAAGAAGAGTATTTTCGCTAGAAATTACATACAAGAAAATTTTTCTAACAGGTGTGGTTCATCATCAGGACCAAACGAATATGGAGATCATGTCACAGACTTAAATAGAGGGCAATGTAGAGACCAAAACATCATATAACGACTAGTTTATGAAACTTGGTATTTTAATAAGGATTATTAAGATCAAATAATGTTCTTAACGACTAGACTAAGAATAATAATATTATATTTATAGTAAAATTAAGATACAAATAGAAAATAAAAATAAAAATAAAGAATAATATTAATTATAATTAATAATTAACTAATAATAATAATAATAATAATAAAGATCGAAAAATATAAACATTAATAATAAACTAGGAATCCAAGTCAACCAAATGCAGGAACAGAGTAGAAAATAAAATCAAATCAAATAAATAAATAGGAGTGAAGGCCTCATTAATTAGTCAAGATCCTATAACAAAAATAATAATTAGAGATTAAAATTAAAACAAAGCACTCGAAAGGACAGTAAAATTATTATTATTATTACTACTACTACTACTACTTTTTTTTAACGACTAGTTTATGAAAAATAATATTTTCATAATGATGATCCAGATCAAATAATATTCCTATAACCACTAGTTTAGGAATAATATATATATATA
>APFE030992798.1:67304-134157 GCA_000404065.3 Pinus taeda
TTGCATTGTTTGCTATAACGAGTTGAACCATCTCATTAGTTTGTCGTTGGCTGGGTGGGTAATCGACGAGAGGTCAACGCCACTCTTCCTTTAAATATTCTTTCACCTTTCACATTTTTGTTTCAAAGGGAAACTTAGACAGGTTAATTTGTGTTTTTGTCGATTTATATCATACGAGATATCTTTAAAAGATCCACTGTAGGTTGGGAAATATCCTTTAAGTTACAAAAGGAAACCTGTGAGGTGTCAAACTCAAGCGTATCAAATCTATAATTAAGATGCATGTACAATTATTTACAATTTTTTTAATTCTTCAATTGAAGTGAGAAACCTAATATACAAATATCTTAACTATAAAAATTTATAAATTTATGTTTCTTTTTATTTGGTATTGAAATGTTTTTTTGTTTTTTTATAAATTTTCATATTTATATTTATAAATGGAAATGGATTATTCACAATTTCTTTGTAAGGGAAGCAGAAGGCCCACCTAAAAACGATTGTAACATTTTTTTTACACATTATAGTATGTATGTCAAGTTATTTTATTTTATAGTGCATTTATATAACTATATTGATATTTCTGGTTATTATACAGTTTTTCTTAAATACCATATGTCAACTGTAGTTGAGTATGGAAGAAATTACACATTTCTTTTGTAAAATGAAAAAACAACAATAAAACAAACCAAACATGTATATTTATTTTTGTTTTTTATATTGGACATTATATTTTTAATTAGTGAATATTTTATTTTTATTTTTAAAAGGACATTATAATTCTAGGTGGAGCATGAAGGAAATAGGCATCTCCCTCATATACCTTGTAAAATGCGCCTCTTAGCAGAACAATGATGATGTTTAATACCACTTCATAAGGTATAAAAAATATGTATATTGATTAAAAAAATAGATCATTCATGCAATATAAATACAATAACTAAAATGAATCAAAACCATGAAGAAATGAAGGATTGACATTTCAAAACAAATCTATCCATGAACTCAAAGTGGCAACTATCAAATAATATTACAAATATAGATTATTGATCTATCAGTTGAAAATTGAGTACAAATAAAATTGACAATAAATTCTAGAGATGTCTTCCCAATAATTTCACCTAAACGAATTAGACTTAAAACTTTTGGGAAGTAAAATCTCATCCTAACCATTGTCAACAAAACTAATTACTTATCATTAATAATAGAAATAGTATTACAAAAACAGAAAGAAAGAGAAAAGTTACACACAACACAAATCACTCTCATATTTTTATTGATCACAAAGGTTACATATATATAAGATACAAATTACTTACTTTGACAAATCTAGATTCTAATAAAGTGGATCTATGATTGGGACATGACACAAAAACAACTCATACACATGGGAAACAACCACATATAGAATAACACCTCAGAATACTCATTGACAACTTGTAATACACATGGAACACATGACATGGAAGCATTATTTCCAACACCCTTGCTTAATGCTTACATGGAAAACATTGAAAACACATATTACAACAACAAGGATAATCTATGTCTATTTGGTTTTCATCAACACTCACATCCACTTTGGAATCTCGCAAAAAACACTCTTTAACCAGCACATCTTTGAGTTATCAGTTGACCTCCATTGAAAACATAACCTCCTCTCACCATTGTTGATGAACATTTCAATATCAACAATATTGACACCTCAGATCGTTGGCGCTTCTGCTATAAGAGGCTTCAAGTAATGAAACAACCTAAGGACCAACCACCATTTGTAGGATATTTCACTTTTGTCTATTTGTTTGTTGCTACGATGGAGGTCTGGATACTGAATGTCGACAAAAATTGATCAAATAACTTGACCTTACTAACACAGAAGAATTTATGTGTCAGACATCAAGGCTTCCAGTTCAAGAACCACTAACCCTTTTTATAACTAGAATTGAAACATTTCACAATTACAAACTCAATAATCATCAAACTATCAGTTATCATTCAGGCATAGACAAGTAACCACGTCTCTCCTTAGCACAGGTCAAAAGTTGTTCATTTGGTTTAATCTTTGTCTTAGAGATTTCTTGTCTTCATAAAGAAACATTTGTTAGAGTGGCCCATTCCAAAAAAATTACACTCACATATTGACATGACCAGATTCAAAATGTTTAAAATGCAAACTCCAAAATTCTATATCGGAACAAGATTGCGGCATAAACATCTGGCACAGAGATCTCTTCCCTACAAAAGCGAAAAATTGAGATATGCCTATAATTTTAATACTTTTGACACATATCATTGGCCACTTGAAACTCATCCGCCACAGATCTCAGAGATCTATATCTCAAATCTAGATTCATGCAGCAAAATGTACAATTTGTGGGTATGATTTTTAATTATATTATAGTGCACACAACTTTGGAATAACCATCCAGACATGAATTTAACTCCTTTGCAGGTTCGAGTTAGATAAGAAAAAATAAAACTTTACGTATATCAAGATAACAGAAGGATCCAATGATGCTTTAAGAAGCTACAAACAAACAAACAGATTTACGCACATAGGATCACAAAGATATTTCACACACTAAAAATAAACTCTCACACATTTATACTAATATGTACATAAATAATAACACTCAGGATCCCTCACATATTCTTGGCCCTCCCTTGAGAGAGTGAAGTTAGTACCAGCTCTTATACCATATTAGAAAAATAGAAAGAGAGAAAAATTACACACAACACAAAGCACTCTCATATTTTTATTGATCACAAAGGTTACATATATATAGGATATAGATGATTGGCTTTCACAAATCTAGATCTTAAGAAAGTGAATCTATGACTAGGACATCACACAACAACAACTCGTACACATGAGAAACAACCAGATGTAGAGTAAAACCTCAGAATACTCACTTACAACTTGTAACACACATGGAACACGTGACATGGAAGGATTACTTCCAACAAATAGACCAACTATTATATTGTTCAAGATCATTGCGTCATTATCTAACAACCCTTCAACATTCAAGTAATTTCAAATCAACCTTTTTATGTGATGGAGAGCTATAAGAACCAAAATTACCAATGCATGGTCCCATGGGTCAAATTTCATTACAATGAGGGTTTTAATTTTATTTTCTAACAAAAAAGTGTCATTAACAACTCTAAATATATACTATAACAATCTAATACTATATAGATTAATTTCTAACATTTGAACACAACTTCTCATATTCTCCAATTGTATTTAACACTTGATTAATGGGAAAGGAAGTTGTTGATAAAATAACATGGCTTGTGATGGATGCAATTTTATGGAACACAATAAAAGATTGTGAAAGCAACTAACCATGAAATATTGTGAAAGCAACCAACCATGAAGAAGAGAACTTACAATGAAGAATGGAAACAAAACAAAGATGAGAATGAGAAAATGGAGAAGTAATGTTTGTGTTCCACCCTTTAAATGTTCAAAGCTTCATTTTACAAGTAGAAGACACCACAAATGTCACATCCTTGCTTAGTTAGCTCACTATTTACCAAATCTTTCAGAATAGTATATGTGCTATAGTTCTCTTTGTGAGTAACTTATTGATGAGGGGAAAATTGCTACATTTAAGAGCCTAAATTGCTATGAATTTTTTTATAGTTGTCCATCTTACATAAGGAAATATGAATTTTTTTATACTCATCCATCTTAAATAAAAAATATGAAATTTTTATAGTAGTTCATCTTAAATAAGGAAATTTTATTTAGTGAACACATTCTATATGCCATAAAAGTTGTGCAAGAATCTTTTCTTCGACATTCAAAATACAACTAGAGTGGAGGATATCATATAGGATAAAATATTGATCTCATATAGATCATTTCTTCATCAAAATAAATTTTTCTTATGAATTTTTCATCCTTACCTTGAGGGCTTTCAATGAAGTGCTAACTTCTTAATATCTTTGAAAAAAAATCTATTTTAGTTGATCAATTATTTCCTTGAGTTGCAAATGCACCTATAATTAAAACATAGAAGAAATTATTAGCTTTATATAAAAAATTTCTACAAGTTGTCTAATGAATAAAGTGCTAAATTGCTAATATCTTTGAAAAAAATCTATTTTAGTTCATGAATTATTTCTTTGAATTCCAAATGCACCGATAAGTAATCATTGAAGAAATTATTAGCTTTATATGAAATTTTTCTACGAGTTGTCTAATGATAAGTATATTATATACTTATGCTAAAAAAGTTTCTTACGATCATGGTTTCATCCCTTTCCGTTATTTCATCAAAACACACGATCTTGCTACTATTGATATTTTTGTTTTTCACACAAAGAATGCGAATCTTATCGTATAACTTTCTATTCCCCATGCTTATGATCTTTCTTCATTAAAAGGAAAAATCGTGGAAGTACGATTTCATTCTCTGTTATTAAAAAAAAATTATTCCCATGTGCATATACTACTTATCTCTTTCCCACTCATTAAAGTGAAACATGACTATATTAATATTTGATAATGGATGTACTCTTGATTTCTCTTTCATCATCAACTATGAAAATAAGTATGATCACTTAACCAATGGAAATTAAGATACATGAAATATTAAATTAACATAAACTAATTATTTGTCACTTCATTGTGAGTTAGAGAACCATACATTCAATATGGAATCCAAATATGAACATCTCTATGACAAGCTATATACTAAATAAAACCAGTGAAGGTCACGATATGTGATGAAACATTAAATGAAAGAAATTAGTGAAGGTGATAAATGATCTATATATTTTCTTCGAAATACTCAATAGTTTTTCATCACATTTATAAAAATATATTAAAACTAAAGAATCTATACGGTGAGGGTTATTTTCTTTTAATTTAATTGGTTTAAGTTTTTATTTTTTTTGGCTTATTCATGCAATATATGAAATGCAGAAAATATATAATAATAAAAAACAAATATAGGTTAATCATAATAAATAGTAAATATTATTTATGAAAATAATTCACAAAGAATTAAGTTGAAGGTGAAAAATTTCCCCTTCTTTCTTTGAATAGAAATGATACAAATAAAAAGTAGTGATACTTGTGGTCTACATCCTATAATAAAATAGAAAACCTTTCTATTCTACCTTCTCCCTACCCACTCTTAAGTACTCTTCTCTATTATGCACTCAGATAAAATGGAACCATTTTTCCTCCTATTGGCTCACTTATCACATAACTCAATTTCCAGCTAGGGATTAAGTTTAACCCATTCAACTATCACTACGAGTTACAACTCTACCCTTATAGAGTATTCTCCATGGGGCGAACATAGATAACCCATCTTCCATAAGTAATAAGGGCTACCATTGCATCCTCTGAAATTATGATGGTCAAGTATGATAGGTCAGCTTGAAAGAGGCATAATTTCTACATTTGAGTTACGATTAAATGAACTTTCTAGTAGATGTAGCCTTCTATTATGTCCCTTTGCAATAGTTTTGTTCACACTACTATGGGCCTTACTTATTGATAACAACATTGTTTACATTCTAATACATTACTTTACCTATTTAATGCTTAGAGAGGTTAGGCCCCTAACATGCCTTGCTCATTAAAAATATTCATGTCCTCAAAGGCTTGAGATCTAGAAATTGATATAAAATGGTGGCAAACTCCCATATAGCATCCCTTGACCCGATATCCTTAAATTGGGTTAAAAATTCCTTTATTGTGCACTAATAAAGATGATTCTTATGATTGTCAAGTATATCTTATAGATATGAGAAAATGCAACCCTCTTTATTCAATTTTAGAAAACTAGTTTGAACATAGAAATTAGACCCAATCATATTCATGAGGAAGGAGATATCATAAACATGATGTGTTTTAGAGTGGATAGGACGTGCCAATTTGAAATGAAACAAGGCCATTGTAATAGAGGAACATTGTACGAATTGTCTAGCTTGAAGGAAGTTTGATTATATAGTTGGATATGAAAATAAATCTTTATGTCATTTAAGAAAATGATGTTCAAAGTGATTGTGATCATCTTATTGCTTCATTATATTTTGGTTCATGGACATGTTATCTTTCAATGCGTGTACAATGTTAGTCAAAACCATAATATTTTTTTCCAACCTCCTATGCCTTGGAGAGATTATGTAAGTATGTTAAGACTAATTATGATGATTTAGTATACATTTCCTAAAGGGAGTCATGTTAGTAGAAGCATGATAAGTTGTAGTATACCACCATTCAATGACAGATAACCTCTAAACAAGTTCAAGTTTCCTTTTGAATGCATGAGACCATAAATAGGTCTCCAATGACATGTTGACATCTTTTGTCTGAGAACTAGGAATGATAGGTACTATGGTGTAAATGGGTACACACAAATCATCACAAAATTTATTGTTGGAAATGAAAACTTGATTTATGAAAATTGATCGTAGCATAACATGTAATTTGAATATATTATCCATAAAACTTGAACAAGAGTGGAAGCACATAAATGATTATATTTGGAATGTGGATCAACCACCACCATGATGATAGATTTATTGCTAGATTAACATAAGGTGACAATGAAGTTTATAGATACAATTGTCTATAGAGTAGGAGAAATAGCAAGAAGTTGATGAAAAATATTGTCATTGATAAATGCCATATATATTCATGGCCAATAAATATAAATAGACATCAAAGCACTTACTTCATTTTACACAAAAAATTTTAAAAACTATAAAATTTAATTAAATTATATCTTTTAAATTATTAATTATTATCAATTTTAAAAATAATTAGCATATGAGTTAACATATACATATTTAAAAAAGAATATAACAATATTCTTGGCCATGGAAATTCAATTTCCATTTATTATAAAGATTCAATTTCATGTAAATAAAATTTGTTACAATTCTATGGATCAATACTATAAATTATTTAAACCTCATAGCCAAAAATAATCATTTATATTCATATAGAGATCTTCATATGACAATATGACATAACTATTTTTGAAATATATCTCAACTTTAATTTGAATACCACGAAATTCAAATAAACCATTCAATTTTATGTCACGAGACGACTCGAATATTTTCGTTGGAAACTAACCGTCGAAGCCGCGTTGCGTACGCCTCCGGAAAGCTGAGGGAATAAGAGAATAATTTAGTCAACTCTGACGTTCCTACGCAGAGGAGAGCACGGAGAAGATACTTAAGGATTGGCGATCTCTACCTACAGCCATTTAAATAGAGAAGGCCTGTAGCTTCATACGCATGTACCACTTGGGTAAATTTTAGGTCATTTATCACGCCATCTTTATATAAAATTCGTTCACGAGTCTTGAGTTTTGTTGTTGGGAATCCCTTGAGAAGTCCACATCAGAGTCAGGGATGGGAGTTAACTTCAGACTCTAGTTCTATATGACTCGGAATTCTGTAGTTCATATTTCAGAGGTTATATTATATTTTTAGGAGTCGTTTAACGAGTTGGAGGAATTGCGCTTACAGTGAAAAGTGGTTGAAATCCGGGCAAAAAAATTCAAAACTTTTTGTAGAGATAGTGTTTGAATCATGTTTTTGATGGTGGAAATGGATTCAGTACCATCAAAAATGTCTAAGACACTTAAAATTTTGAAGTTTAACAACTATAACTTAGATTTACAAAAATCCTTCCCTGATTTTCTCTAAATATGACTAGAATTTCCATAACTTTCCACAACTCTTCCACCTTGTTAGACTACGCAATTTTTTTATTTAAATACGCATATCTTTATGGAAAATGGGTATATATTTATTGTAGAGAACGTGCCTAACTAGTTATTATGCTTTTCTCTTGCTAATGTAACTAAATAATTTTTTTTGTTGTATATATATATATGAAATTTGTTTTTGAAGGGATAAAGTGAGTGAAAAATCCTAAGTATTAGGATTGTGAGAGTTTATATATCAAATTTGTTATTCTAAATTTTATTTTAGGTAAATAATTAGATTACTATTTCATTATATGGTCATAAATAAAAATGTTAGCTATATTAATAGCTATGTAAATGATCACAATTATAGTTTAACTGGGGTCATAATTTTCCACTAGAAATTAATGGAATTCCTATAGCATTTTGAAAACAATTCAACAGAAACTTTTGGAAATCTTTGTTCCATCGAGGATTTTGGGTGCCCCATGGGTTTTTGATGGTCCTAAATCTACTTCACCAATAAATAAATAAAACAGAATTCAAACGCTCCTAGTTAGGATTTATTGAATTTTCTTTCACCTAGTTCACGCCATAATTTTGGTGGAATTTGGGTGCCCCAAGGGTTCTTGATGGTGTTCAATCCATTTCTACCATTAAAAAAAATGATTCAAACATGCTCTTCCTCTGACAAGACCATTATCAAATAATAAATAAATACATGAATTTTCGTGGTCTAGGCCTCCTTAGACAGACACCATTAACAAATAATAAATAAATCATATAGATATGACGTTAAACTTTTTGGTTGATGGGGCTTTGGATTGACAGTGAATGGGTGCATTGCTAAGGCACTTCGTGTGATAGGTCACTGGTTCAAATCCCTCATGGGTCTTACCTACCAAAAAACAAAAGTTAAACTTTTCCACATTTATCTAATATAATTATGAAATTACCATACACCTGGCACTACTACACCAGCGTACTTTTAAGGCATTTTTTTAAGATAAAAGAAATCTTTTGTCTTAAGAAGTCACTTTTTATTTTAGTTATTTTACATTAAAATTTAATATCTATTGAATTGTCTTAAATATAAAATTTAAGACAAACATTTTGAGACAAAAACATTTTAAGACAAAACTTTATATTTAAGACAAAAACAGTGTAAGACAAAAATATTTTAAGACAAAACTTTAAATTTAAGATAAAAATAGTTTGAGACAAAAATATTTCAAGACAAAAAAGTTTAAGAATAAAATATTTTAAGACAACTTTATATTTAAGACAAAACCAATTTGAGACAAAAATATTTTAAGAAAAAAAATTATATTTAAGACAAAAAATAATTTAAGACAAAATCATTTTAATACAAAACTCTATATTTAAGAAGATGACCACTTAAAACGAAACTCATTTAAGACAATTAACAATTAAGATAAACATATCAATTTAAGAAAATATTATCTAACAATTGCAAAATTGACTCTGACAGTGCACACTAAGTTCGCCATCTTGCACGCTACTATTGTCTCGTGCCTATACCGAGGTCGTTTTTTCACTTATCATTCACGTTATCTTATATAAAGACAACAATTTGTTGGGCTCTTCATTTTGTGGGCATAGCTGACTCTGAAGAACACGACAACTTTTCCTTGCAAGATTTCCTCGACATCAATTCCACTTTTGTCCCTTCAATTTTTGTTGATACAATTAGAGACTATTTGTTTGTCGTTGCATTCAGTTAGTGAGTCACTTTGGTGCTTACTATTGCTGAGAAGCTGATAAACTAACTAAACTGTGGACTCCTTCTCCTAGCTATGTGATTAAGCCTAGAGTTTAAATTTCCCTTAGTATGCATCCCCTTAGACTTTGGATCTATCTCAAGGTAATCCGCTGCAAGAAAGATTGCAATGTGGCTAACTTACAATTGGGTGGAGAGTTGAAGTCCTTCCTTCATTTTTCAATCATCATTAAACACAGAGATCAATAAGTGTACATTACTTATGTGTATTTCCTTATGGAGTTTGATGAATCTTGTTACATTGTGAATGGTGCAATATCTTGCATGTTTGTAAATGTAAATGAATGTCTGAGTTTTGATGCTTACTGTGTCCTTGTGATTAGAATGGTGTCATATATGCAGATGAATTTTAAAGTGTGCATAGGATATTCTATTCATTATTATGTGCATCATGAATGCACAATTATCTGTTCATATTCATTTAGTTGATCTCCAAATTTATGGGTATACTTAGTTTAACCAACCCCTACGCTAGTTATTCTGTCCAAACTAAGTATTTAGGTATCAAGAATTGGGCCATGGGTCTCCTTAAAACTACAGAAGGGTGGGCGAACAACAATTGTGCAAGTTTTAACCCTGTACAAAAATTACCTGCATACGAATTCTAAAACACATAAAATAAACAATGCGAGAGCATAACAAATAAAACACATATACAAAAAGATTTTCCTCTAGATCCCAAAACCGGGACTACCAACTTGATTTTTTATTATTTTCATTTTAGTGTTACAATACATTTATACATCCGAAGCATCCAATACCATGGACTGAAAACCATTGTGTCCAAAACCATGGACCGAAAACCACATGTCCAAAACCATGTGCGAAAATCATGCACAAAACCATAGGTAGGTCCACCCGGACCCCATAAAGTGGAGTTACCTACACTGCTCGAACCCCCTGTGACTCCCCCCACTACACAATCAGTGCGAGAAATGGGGGGCTCCGCCCCCACTCTAACCCCTCGGTTAACTACGTGGGCTAGTAATTTAAAGAATATAATGTAACCCAACAAATTGTAGTTCTTTTTTATGAACTTATCCTAGGTTTCTTTTTAGTCCATATAGACTATGTCTCTAAGGTTGACAGGAAGTGGGAGAACATGTCTTTGTTGACATGTTAGCAAGTCCAACACCTAGTGGACACTGGTGAAACCACACCCTAGTGGAACCATATTGTGTGTATAGACACCAACCATATCCATCAACCCCAATGATCAAATCTGAGTTAAGGGCAGGGTCTATAGACTTGATAAATTGTTGTTTTATTTTGGGTGAGAATCATAAAGGCCAAGAGAGTGGTTTAGGCAGAAATGGGAGTGTTGGGAACATTTATAGCTTCCCATCGCTGAGATATTTGTACCCTACAACACCCTAAGAGTGCAAAAATTAATATAAACTTGCTACAACTAATGTATTTGAACTGAAAACAACAGATTACAAATTTCCTTTACTATTTTGCAAAATAGAAATCACAATTTAGAAATACATGCAATGACATTCAACCATAAAAAAAACACAAGAACACGATTATTTATAGGGAATCCCAATAGAGAAAAATCCTTCCACTTCTTTTCATTAATCATATGAGAATGAGAAACTATTACAATGTTTTGCTTCAATCCTGAAACACACCCTTTACTTTAAACCTCTTCCCTTATTGATTGTCCTCCTCTAGCAAACAATTAGTCAATTGAAAGCCCCATCTTTCTCCTATTACCTTGCATGATTCCTGAGGAAATTAACTCCTAAATAATAGGGGAATCCACTATTCCCTTGTGAAAATCCCAAGTAATTGATCGTCTTCCTCAATGCCTAGCATGTCCACTCAACTAGTATACAATTAATAATTACAATGTGCCTTTTCCTCCACTTTAGTTTGGCAATTCAAATTTCATGCATGTCTAGGTTATTTTTAGCTGATTGACTAGTTTAACCAAGAGATCATTGAGTTAACAAAAATTCTACTACTCAACTGACACAACTAGTTTCTTCGGCAAAGTTAACTGAGTCAAGCTAAAAATAACTTAATTAGATTGTTAAATTTTAAGAACACTACATGCACAACTCTACCTCTAGCCTATAACTAGAATTTACTGAGTAAACAAGTCCATGTCACACAAGTTAACTTCCATCCAAGTCACCTTGTCTATTTGGAAAATAAAATTACTAAATTTGACGAAGGAACAAGCCAAATTTATCGTTTCTTGCTACATTTTCTAACACTCCCTCTTAACAGGAAACAGATTTTGAACTACCCATATCCTACACCTGCGGAATTTGAATTTGCCTCTTGACAATGCCTGTTTCAATATATCAACATCCTACTTCTCAGGTTGAATGTACCGTAACATCATAATTCTCCTCTATACAAAATTCCACAAGTGATGGTACAGACATCAATGTTCTTGGACCTGTCATGAAATACTAGATTCTCAAATAGTTTGATACAACTCTGATTATCACAATAAATCATTGTAAAATACATCTGTTGAGAGAAAAGAACCACAAGTATTTTCCTCATCCACATGGCCTCGCATGCTTCTTGACGTGTAGTCATGTATTCAACCTCTGTTGAGTTGAGTGCCACATACCTCTGTTTCCTACTATACCTGGAAATAGCTGCAGACCCAACAATGAATATAGCACGAGAATATTTTTCTTTTCTAATGGACTCTGTGCCCAATATGCATCAATGAAGCCTTGGAGCTTCTCTCCCTTTTTCGTCCTTTACCATACCCCATTCTTAGTTGTGCCTCTGAGGTACATCAACACATGATTATTCGCCTACCAATAAAACTTGGTGGGCCTAACTATGGCTTGACTCAACTAATTAGCTGCATAATGTATGCCATGCCTTGTGTTCACTAGATAAATCAAGGATCCCACAAGCTATTTGTAGATGGTAGCATATATTGCCTCTCCTAAAGAAGCACTCTCCTTCCTCCAGTTTGTAGCCAGAGGTGTGTCCATAGGCTTGCAGTTCTCCATGTAAAATCTTTAAAGTATTCAGACTCACAAACAACTCACCGTCACCATGCCATAATTCAAGCCCAAGTAAGTAATGTATCAATCCCATGTCCTTCATCTCTGAATCACTACTCATCTCCTCTAAGTATCAACTCATCAACATACAATACCGTGATCAACAACTTGACATATACCACAATGTGATAGAGGTTGACATCTGCTTCATTTTTGGTGAATCCCAATCAACTGATATATGTATAAATTTGAGTGTACCATGCTCAGGGTGCTTGTTTGACACCATACAAGGCTCTTTTGAGTCTACACATGTCTCCCAGTCATATGTCTCAAATCCCTCTAGCTGCTCTATGTAAATTTCTTCCTCAACAACACCATTGAGAAAGGTGGTATTCACATCCATCTCATGGACCTTCTACCCCATATGTGTAGCTAATGCTAGAATGGTTATGATGGAGGAACATATTTCCACCGGTGAAAATGTTTCCTTATAGTCCACTCCCTCTACATGAGAGAAGCCTTTGGCCACAAATATATCCTTGTACTTCTTGATCCTCCCATCAGCTGCATGATTCACTTTGTAGATTTATCTGGAACCAACTACTAACTTGTTCATTTTCCTTGGCACCACCTCCCATACATTTTTCTTCATGAGGGAGTCATACTCCTACACCATGGCATGGACCCACACTGGTTGAGAAATTTCTTCCTCAAGTGAAGAATGCTTTGGTTCAATGAGCTCTATAATGAGAGTCATATACCCAATGTACCTATCTGGTGACCTCCTCTTCCTGTGCCAAGAGGAAGGAGCTCCCAGATGCTCCTGTGCATCTTCTACCAATATGTCAACTTCTCTCGCTCTCTTCCTCCCCTCTACGAAAGATTCTAGTTGATTGGGTGCCTCCACTCAGCCTCTTGTCTACTCCTCTGTACATGGCTACTCCAAAACCTCCTAAAGCTTTGTGTGAGGCTCCTCCTTAGGAGCTATAAGCTCCTCCTATGATGGGATACTCAACTCTCACTCTAGAGAGCATCTCATAGCCTTCTCCTCATCAAATTTGACATCTCTCCTCATTACTATCACCCTGGGTGATGACAAATACACCCTATAGTTATGTGTTGTCTCTATGTATACTAAAAATACTCCCATCTAGGTTGCAAGCTCAATTTCATTCTTCATATCCTTGGAGACATGACAATAAACAATTGGCTTCAGGTGTGATCATGCCAAATATTCTATGAGGACTCTGGTTCTACAGATAGACTATGTTGTTGCATGCTTATGACCATAGGTGTAATGGTAGCCCCTGATCATGCAATATGGTTCTTGCTACTCACATTATTATTTTTCTTCTTCCTTTCAACTACCTCATTTTTTTGTAGGTTATGTGGTGTTATCAGTTCTCATGTAATACCATCTTTGGAACAAAATTACTTAAAGGTGCTGGATACATATTTTCCTCCATTATAACTTCTCAGGGCTTTCAATTTCTGACCAGTATCCTTTTAAACCAATTCTTTGAATTCAACAAATTTTGATAAAACTTCATCCTTCTTTCGCATGAAGAAGATCCAACATTTTCTTGAAAAGTCATAAACAAAAATAATATAATGCTTGTGCTTTTTCGTATAGGTTGTAGAAAATGGTCCACATACATTAGAGTGGACTCACTCCAATATTACTCCAACTATGTTATCTCAACCCTGGAAGGTGGGTTTGACATATTTCCCCAATTTCCATCCTTTGCAGACATCATGTTGGTTAAGGGTGCATTTTGGGAGACCAGTGGTAATTTGTAGCATGATTTTTAAGGCCCCATGGTACAAGTCTCCCATGTGTCTATGCGAGAGTTATCCAACATCCCAACTTTGTACTTCTCCTACCTTGCTACTTAGTGCAATGCAAGCTTCCACCTCAAGCTTGTATAGGTTCTTCACGCAAACTCCAATTTGTTTCACTTGCCCAATAGCTACATTTTTCAGAAAGGATTTCCCCTTACTGAAAACAACATCATAGCAAAGATCCTCCAATACAACTATAGAGATCAAGTTGTTATTCATCCAAGTACATAGAAGACATCTTCCAAATGAAGATGGGACTCTGACTCCCTCTTAAAGGTTACAGTACTAATTCCTCTGGTATTGTACCACCCAAAATCCCCAATTTTTATGTGCATCTTGAGATACTTCTCCTCTAGGTTACTAAATAATTATTTACATCATGTCATATGGAACCAGAGACCTGAATATATATACCACACAATCCCCATTGTAGTGTTTTCCAAACATGCAATCAGGGCAAGGTATAATTCAAATTTTGAGGCAAGTGATTCACCTCTAGATCCTCTTGAAGGCTTCTTGTTTTACTTCTTGTGCAAACACTTTGTTGCATAGTTCCCAAATTCATGGCAATGAAAACATTTTATCTTGCTCAAGTCCTTCTTATTTCCATTGTTTTGGCTAGTCTATGGTTTGCTTTGGGCCTTCATTCCCTTTCCCTTATTTCCCTTTCTAACCAAGGCAAAATTATCTTCCTCCTAAGATTTGGACGTTACTCCATCTCTAGTGTTGCGTTCAATTTCTTCCTGCACTAAATTAGATCGAAGCCTCTCCCAATTTCGTATTTGTCCCTTCCATTTGCAGAGTCCCAATAGTTTTGCTAGTATTTTAGAATGTCTTGGAGGGCTAAGATAATTAGTTCTAGAGAGGGAATATTTTCTCCAACTCCTCCAAGCTCATCTCGACACTGAGTGAACCCGGAGAGTAATGAGGAATTGTTTCTCCTTTCTGAAATCATATATTTCTTAGCTTTCCCCTCAATGCCAATCCTATTGGTGTGTTAAGATTCAAAGTAACTTTTCGTTCCCCTAAAATTATTTTTTAACTTGAGGAGGTGGACGATTTTGATGATGGCATATTACGTTCTTCTAAGCAATGTGAGTAGGCCTTTTGCTGAGATGTTCTAGGTAAACAAATTTGTTCATATGTTGTTAGACACGATCCAAGAGGAAGGTCTATAAACCATAAATAATTATGGTTGGATCAATATATTATTTTGCAGCCATATTTTAGAGCGGAAAATTTGGAGGAGTCAACTCTATGTGTTATTTTTACTAATTCTACCACCTTGAAAATTTCAAGAGAAAAGCTTTAGGATCCATCTTGAGGCCTTAAATGACCACATTTTTTGGTCTCAACGTTATTATGGACCTCGATTCCATAATTCACATACATGTTGGTAGTGAAAAAATTCCCAACAATAGTTTGTGACTCTCTATGGTATGAAGTCCCAACTGGACCTCACAAAATTTGGTATGAGAGGACCATTAAAATTTTGGCTCAGCTCCCATTCTTAGTTGTTTGTAAGTACTATGATAGGTGTGTCATTATTACAATGATGGGTGCACCTAGGGGGCTAGTAGCTATACTGAGTGCAAGAATGCAATAATTCTAACCTATTTAAAGTGGGGAATTGATGAGAAAATTTGAGGTGATAAGTAGAAAATTACATATATCCACATTTAAGGATTGTTTATTATAAACCTGGAAGGCATTGCACACTTGGCTTATCAAAACAAGACATATAATAGTCATTGAACAAACCAATAAGTACCCAATGTAGAAGGCAACCAAATTGAAACCAAGTACAAGGGATGATACTTCCCAAGGATCAAATGTGCAATTCTTGTTCTCCAAGAAGTCCTTATTAAGTACCTTTTGAATATGAAATCCATTAGAGGTGACTGTCAAATTTGTTAGCTAGTAATTGAGAAGAATGTTAAGAGTATGTAACCTATCCATTGGTTCTCATAGTTTATTATTTACCTCTTAAAATGTGACAATTTCCTACTCATGTATAAAGGATGGCTCATCTGTCTTTTGTTTCTTATCCTGTTGTTATGACTGGTCTACCTATTCTCTCATTTGGACATTTTTAGTAACAATTTGATGAACTAGTTGTTGCATTGAGTCCAATTGGTCCTCAAATTTTCTAGGCAAGCTAGTTGTGAGTGATATGTTGCAGGAAAAATGCATAGGGGAGCTTTACTTTGTATCATGTCATTTAATGGTTACTTTGTGTCACATCTTGTATTAATTCTTAGTTATATATCAAATAATTATATATTCTAACAAGGGGTATTCTTTGTAAACATGGTTGGCTTTGTGGCAACATTGACATGAAAATGATTTCCCTTCATAATCCAATATTTGGTTGCGCACATATCCTATGTAATGGAGTATCATATTTTCTACCAATCTATCCTTGGTGTTGAGGTAGAAAAGGACCCTGGCATAAGACATTTCCCCCTTCTCCAAGTATGATCTGTCGAATCCAGGATAAGTACCAAGGTCATCCCCTATACACCAAAAGACATCTTCCATCTAATGTTAAAGGGGGAGGCTACAGAGCCTTATTCATATTGGCCCTGGACCTAGTTGTTCTCACTGAATGTAAAATAGGGGATTCCACCTTTTCAAATACACAAGGGAATTTCTATGTTCCTGTAATGCGAGAGAACCCAATTCACATGTCCCTCTTTACTAAATTTGAAAGAAAATCATCCTTTGGGCATGGTGCATACAGATAGAAGTGCATCTAGAATGTGTTCACAATTCTCCTACACCCACCTCCTCGACCACATTGTAGAGTAGTGCCTACATCTAATTACTCTGGCCAAAACCCTTTCAACCATAGACATAACTTCATATAATCTGATACCCTCCCCTAGAACTAATGTTCAATTCCTATCTTTTACCTTGGGGCATTTTATCTTCCTTGCCTTCTTCTTTTAGCCTGCCACCGAACCATCTTCAAAGGGTGTTGTTGTGTCATCAGTGTGTACCCTCGGTGGATCCTCGGTGCAAGGAAGGCCCAGGTTGGTGATTTGTCTTCATTCCCTATGCCATGATAGAAACAAGAGGGTAACCCTAATGAGCCAACAAAGGAATTAGGAGAGATTTGAGCCTTTCCTTGCTGAACTATCGAAAGGTCTTCTGCATGACCATCCACATTCCCCACGAGAGCACCTAAAAGTTCCCCCAAAATCTATACTTCTTGGCAAAAGACAGCTATGTTTGCCTGAAGGCTCTAAACAAAAATTCCCCAAAAATCTATACTTCTTGGCAGAAGACAACTATGTTTGCCTGAAGGCTCTGAACATTAGAGTCAATGCTGACAGGTTTGAAAGTTTGTAATGGGATTCTAGGGTTTAAGCAGGCCTCGACGAAATTTAGGGCCTCAATCAAGAAACCTGGTGAAAGAGATAGTTATTTGGTCAAATCCGTTGATATTGTTTTCAGGATCTCAGATGGCACCTCCTACCTAACATAGTCACAATAAAACAAATTAAACTTTTAAGTTCCACTTTAATTGTTCATGCTCAATTTTTACCACAATCTTAAGGGACCTTGGTAAACAATGCCCACTAGTCATTAATTGTGACATTCTGGTGTAATAATACTTGTACATATCATAGAGTACATAACTCCATGAGTTTGGTTTTTGTATTAGTCGGTATTGAATATTATCAATAATTATTTAATCTTTAGACTGTGATTGTTCGTATGTGGCAACTGGTTATATATAATTAAATATGTTATTGGGTATCAGTTCTTTGTTTCTTGAAACACTTTACTTCCCTACCATGCTCACCTCTTCTCCTGGTGCTACAACAATATCTTTGTCTCATATTAGCTGCAACAATCTCTTCCTATGATACATTTTCGATATGGAAAAATGACCTACTCCCCTTATCAATTCTTTGTTTCTTGAAACCTTCTGCTTCCCTTCCATGGTCATCTCACCTCTTGTTGTTGCAACAATCTCTTCCTCTGAAATCAACTATAGAGGACTTAGAATTGCAAGATGGTAGAGGGACAATTGAACATAATAAGTTAAAATCCATTGGTCTGCCTCTATGCGATCTGAATTATACTATCCAAAAGGATCAAACAAAACTCTTGATGGGAGAGGCAGGGTTAAACATAAAACCTAGTTGGTTTTCCTTTGTGGGCTTCGAAGAGAGAGTAGGGCCTCCTCATATGTGTATTAACTCTTGAGTCCTTGGTTGGAAAAATCCATTCCAACTATAAACTATTATAGACCTCTGAAAAAAAAAAGAAAATATGTGATGGAGGTGTATGGTTAACCTAACTTGATAAGTGAGTCCAACTGTAAACTCTCACAGACATTTGAGAAAGGAAAATTCCAGAAAACAAACAAATATATAGTGTGGGTGTTTGGTTAAGTAATTGCATGTTCATTAGTCATCCATGTTCAGACTATGATCACTCACATATTTTCGATTATTTTGGTTTTCTCCATTTGTGATGATTTAACTTATAGTAGTTTTGGTGACCCCAAACACTCTCTGAATCATTCTCCCCAAAATTATCCAACAAAATTACTCGAGGGGAGATGGTTGTTGAATTTAAACCCCGTTAGTTTGTCTCTATGTGCTTTGAAGGGAGCATTGGTTCATTGGTTGGAAAAAGGAAGTCCAACTTTTAACCCTCACAAACATCCAAAAAAGGAAAAGAAAAAAAACACAAAGAAATATGTCATTTGTGGCAATGGGCTATAACTCATATGTACACCAAATGTCTCCTTGGTTTTGAAGTAGTGAGGACTTGTGCCTATTTTTGATGTGAGATATTTTTCACAAAAAGAAAGGCCACAAAACAAGACATTGTCCATATTTCTTCTTTTTGAATATGAAACATTGAACATTGAAAATTGCAGAGATGTTTTCTTTATAATAAGGTTAATGTTTTATAAAAAAATTTAATTTTCAAGATAGAATTCACCTTAACTGAAATTAACAGAAATCTAAATTTTACTGAGATATAGTTATCTATTAAGTTTGACATGCCCATATTGACTGGTTTTTTAGGGAATCAAACACAATTAGGTAGTGGGCAATCACAAACACTTATCACATAGAAGATCTAGGGTCACTAATAATGTATGATATCTCCTCATGGTACTTGTTTGAGCACGTACCTCGATGGCATGAAGAGATGAGAATGCATGCAGACAACAACATTGTGATCATTCTTGTTAGCAACAAATCTAATTTAGGGAACTTGAGGGAAGTCCCAACATAGGATGCTAAACAATATGCAAAGGAGGGCTTGTTTTTTTCTTGATACTTTTGTTCTTGATGGCACCAATGTTGAGAATGCATTTCTCAATGACCTCCGTGAGGTCTACAAGGTGGTGATTAAAAAGGCCTTCATTGCAAGCCAAGATGATGGACCTCGACTCAGGGCCATTTTGTCAGGAAGAAAACTACCTTTAACTCCATATGATGATAATAAGGCTTATAGGGCAGGATGTTATTATTCATAGTGATATTCATTTTAATAATTGGGCCTATGGCCATTTAGATTCCAGAGGAGAGGCTAACATTGGATGTATCTCAGGCATGAAATATCATGATAGATCTATAATACATATGAGGAATACGAGATCAAGTGTTTTAACAAATCTATGCTAGACTTAATTGATCCATGGCCTATAATGTTCACTTTCTTATAAAGGTATGCCTTTTTTTAATTAATTATTCTTTCACGGTAAAACTAGTGAATACATCATACGAAATATATTTTTTCTGTGAAAGTCATTTTGACAATTTAATACAAAATTTGAAATCAAAAAGAACAAAAGCAATAATTCTTATAAATGAGCAGGAGTTGGGAGTTGATTTATGCAACTACAATTTCTATTTATTATTTTGAGTAGTATGTACAATTGATTTACTGTATAATTACATCTAGATTTCAGGAACTTGGGTGTAAGTTAAGTCTTGTTTATCCTAGTCCTCAACTTGTTTCAGTTTTTTCCATTGAGAAGAATGCCATACTTAGTGAAGATCCTCCCATATAAATGGTGAACTTTTCATTTATATCCTTGTAAGCCTATTGTATATATATCAAACTAGGTTGTTGAAAGAGCCCTAAAGAATAGTGTGTGGAGCCATAGATCGGGTTTTGAGAAGGAGTTAAGTGAGTGATATTTCCACATAAACCTAATTCTGAAGGTATGCATCCATCTAACTAGTATTCATCTAAACTAAGGATGATCAAACTACTTCGATTACCTAATTGTGCTTGATCATAGTATTATGTTTCAATGAAGAAAAATTTACTAAAATGTTCATGATTAACCATAATTTGACCATATTTAACCATAGTCAACCATGTTTAAACGTGGTTATGGTTGAACATGGTCATCAAGTTTATCCATGGTCAACATCATTATGTTGTAGCTTCATAAGCCACGCAAGGCCAAAGTTTCCTCCCATATTTCCCTACTCCTCCTATCAGTGTTCCTTGGCACCTTTTGGTGCAATTTCTAGTTTATGTCTCATGTAAATCCTTTATTAGTGTTGTTGTCACATGCTACTATTCTTTAATAAAAAATAATTATTTTACTTCTTAGTTCCAAAATCTTAACCTTGTTAAAATATGAGAATAATATCATACATACAATACATTATTATATAAATTATGCTTAAGCCATAGCGTAAACATAAAAAGTTATTTTTAACTTAGGGGACCTAGAAATATTGTCCTAGTGTATACTCATGTTTGGATTTATTGATTCACTTAGTCATAAACTGATGTCCTGCACTCATAAATCTCTTAGCAATAGATATTATCGTTAATTACACATGTTTGGATTTATTGATTCACTTATTTTGTTAAATTGTGGCCGATTTTATTTTGCTGTTTGATGTAGAGATGTAGAAGAATAGATGGAAATGAAACCCAGGATTTCAAACTTTTTTGGAAGCATAATCACTTAATGTAGAAGTGAAAATTCCAGAAATGAGATGCAGACCATATGTTCAATATTTATTTGATGTGGATGTGGAGTAAGTGTGTCTGATTTGTGGAGATTCAGTCGTTCTCATTGGTCTAACATGAACCAATACATAATCAACCTCAAAGCTAGCTTGGAGCGCACGTACGGACATAGTTTGTCAATTCTTCCATTTCTATTTTTTTCGAAGGTTTTTCTATGCAAAAATTAATATGATGTGCCATCTTTGAGAACAATCTGATACAAATTTGTTTCTTCTCATCCTTTGAGAGCCTCTTTAAGTCTGTTCAACATACCCATTTGGGGTTCTGATACAGATTCATTGCCTCTTAGGGTTTGAGAACCAGTAGACAGATACTGAACCAAATTCAATGTGGTTCTTTACAAGGTTTCTCTAATGAGAATTCAGGGTAATGGACCCAATAGTTATACCCCTTATGAGGAAAAGAGAATGGCTCTTCAGCTACGATGTGATTCCCTCTTCCACATTGCATCTTGCAGGGAGTTGACTCTTAGTCATAAAATGATCTTGCGCACTCTGAAATATCTTAGCATTGGATTTTATGGTTAATTTAATAAGACAAGCATATAATCCTTTATTGGTGGGTGTTGGGTGGCACCAGCTGGCCAAGTGCACATACCCCCAGAATATTTATCTCGAATGATCCACTCAGTACACCTAGGAAAAGATCCTTTGTTGATATGGGAAGGGTTTTGATCAATGGTCATGCTTTATCGAGGTGGCATAAGGAAAACTACTAGGCTCTCCCTTTGGTTTCATTGACCAATTGCACGACAAGCAAGCCGAGAGCTCTATAGCTGCTCACACAGGTTCGGTTCTACGTCTTTACTCGCACAAGCTTCCATAACCAAGGTCTTGGAAAGAAATATAATTTTGAGGGTTGACTTCTATTACTTTTCCATCTACCCATGTCTTATACTAAATGGACCTATGGTCGTTCAACTTTCAGCCAGATTATCTAGGGTTTTCAAGTATTTTTTTCTCATAATGTCGTAGTTAAATTACTGTTATCAAGTTGATTTTAACGACAGCCCATATTGCTTATCGGATTTTTACCATAATAGATGCAAAGCATCGGCAAGTGTTGAAGCCACCATCTACCTTAGGTGATTACTATTGAATATCCACTATCTTTATTATATTTGTTTTTACCAATAAGCTATCTAGAGTGCCGTACTTTACTCCTTGCTTGGTTTGAAGGTCTAGATATTTTTAATTGGTAAACTCTCAGGTGTCGAAAGTTGCCGCTATTGGTTTTATTTCCACTTTTCTCCAGTGGTGAGGTGTGTTCGGCTCGACCCTTTAACTAATTATTTATTTCTTTTATAGGTGTTATATCTTATACTATCTTTGGATCATTTGTTAAGCTATATTTGATGGTCTATCACGCTAGTTACCTGTCAAGCTTAGCACCCATACTTTATGAAGTTTTTGACCCACTTTGGGGTTTTGTACTGTATCAAGATGGTTTATTTCTATGGGCTTTTGTTGTTAATTATCATTGTGGAATTCTTCTGCCCACTTCTAAATTTTTTCTTGAATTAACCTTTGATCGTTCTTACCCTATAATTCTGAGTTGCGGCTGGTCAAAATATAAATTTCTTCATTACTATATTGTACACAGTTCCATACTTTACCTTGGTATTTTGAGAGTTTCCAGTTGGTCCGACTGAGGGTTTTAAACTCTTCTTTGTAATGTTATACATAAGCAATATCTGATTTTCTTGATTTGTGTATGAGTTCTGCGACGTCAATTCATTTTCTGAGGAATTTATAGTCTTTTAGCTCTTCATGCTTAACTAGAATATTTTCCTCATGATAATAAATTTAGGTGTTCTTATTTACTAGCTTGTTTTTGGGACTATGCCCAGGTATGGCTAATATTATGCAGTTGTCTCAGGATTAACCTGAATACTGCTGTAGATTCTAGTTATGATTATTCTCATACAATCATGATGCAATATAGTAAACGTATTAGACTTACCTGTTGTGATTTACTAGTCATAGAGTACCCATTATTAGGGAGATTACAATATCTCTAATATGAGCATATAGGATAAAAGGACCAATTATTAAAACTTGTGTTTCGAGAATATTTACCATGCTTGATTCCTATATCTTTACTACAAGGGAATGAGTGTCATATCTCTGGCATTTTTACGCTAATATAGATATCTTACAAAGCTTGAAAAAATCTTGTTATCTTGTCAATCGTCTGTCTCAAAAAGACACTACAAATAATGCCCCATTGTAAAATAATGCTCCATCAATTATTGTTTTGGTTGTATTTTCATCTATTGAAACCAATAGTTGTCTCTTATATTGGTGATTCCATCGATCATCTATTTCTCAAGATGGATTTGAGGTTGATTGTCACTTGGTAGTTGGGGATATTTTATATCATTGTGCACCCACACCGAATAGAGGGATGTGTACCTCCACCCACACTAAATAGAGGGATGTGTACCTTCAACAAAAAGGATGGAACCATGGGCTCCTTGGTTGGGAGAGCATTGATTCTAGTACCTATTAGCCCTAAACCCCATGTTAACAAAGTTTAAATTACCCACTAAATACCATGCTCTTTAAGTCTCAATTACCAACTACTAGTACAAGGTCATGTGAATTCAAGATGAATTTCCAAATAAAGTCGTGTTCATTGCGCAGAAATTACCAATACATAGAGCATGTGAATGCAATAGAAATCCCAAAGTACAATGACAAGTTATATAAATATAATTAACCGGTATAAGGTAAACATTATTAGTTCAATATTCCAGAAATAGGCCAGATTCATTATGTAGAATTTTCCAGACCACTTGCGATTTTCAGACATTTAGATTGACAAGCCAAGGGCTAGCTTCATAAGATAAATATGAAAGGAGAAAGGTTTGTGCATGATCAAGTCTGGTACATAGGCCATCTTATTGAATTCAAGGTTCATGGTCAAGGTTCTAAGTGTTGTACCCTGATACCTTGTTAAAGAAATAAGAGGTTGGGGCATCCATCAATAAGTTGGTTGGGTAAGTGAGGTATGGAATAGAGGTTGGTAAAGAGAACATGGTTGGTGGAGTACGTAAATATCAGTCCCATAAGGGTCAACACTAGGCATGTACATTTATGTTAATTGGGATATCACAAGAATTGAGGAAGCTTCAATATAAGGAGTACTAAGAACAATTGCAGGGGATGAAGAAGGATATGTGGCAAAGGTAATCTAGGTAGAGGAAAGATATTGGTTAAAATTCTCTTTGGGTTCCACTTGTGATTGCTATTTTTCAGTATTTTTCAAGTCTATCTTCTCTATCTCATCTTCACCCTCCCTTCCCTATCATTAACATCCTTCTCCCCTTTTTCTTTATCCACCAGCACCAATAATAGACTTGTTGTTAAGAAGTAGCATTGGATGACTTAGTACGAGGGCTAGAGCTCATATGTTTATCTTGGGCTTCTCCTTGTGGTTTTTGAGCTTGTATATCTTGCTTTAATTTTTTCTTAGAAGTCCCAAGAATATCCTTTCCCATCTCTTCTTCATGAAACTTTAACTTGTGAACACAATATTCATCCTAAATTTCCTTTGAGGATTCATGTAGCCATTTTGCATTGAGGCCTTATCCTGGGGGGAGATTGAGAGGATCTACATTTGTCAAGGGGCCTTTTAATTTTTTTTCCCATGCCACCCAACCTTTATAGCCCCTGTTTGTAGCCAAGATATACCTTCTTCCATATCTAAACTCTTTATCAGATAGATAAAAAGAGAACACTAAGCTCTCCCATGAGTTTTTATTTGAAGACGAGAATGACAATGAAATGTTCATTTATAATTGTACACATAAACAAGATTAGAGACCCTTCCACCTCAATGGATCAAAATATGGAATCAAACCATGCCAGAATGTGACATTTTGAAGTATGTCATTCTAGTCCCTTCGAAAAGGAGTGACATAACACCTTTGGTAAAATATAAACAAGACATTGTCACCTATCCCCCCTTTGAAAGGGGTGAAACTGTTTATAAAGGGGGGGAATGTCTAAAAACATCCGAGAAAAAGGTTTACAAAGCATTTAAAGATGATTCCATTCTATTGAATCACTACTACAATAGATTGTCACCTCTTCCCCTTTAAAAGGGTTGAAACTATCTAGAAAGAGGACAAATGCCTAAAAACATACTGGAAATTTTTTTCCAAACCATTTAAAGATGATTCCATTCCATTACATCACTACTACACAACTAAGTTTTTAAAGACATTTATTTAATTTCATTTTTCTTCAGCCATTTTTTATATATACAATAGTAATTTCTGATGTTTGTTTTTTAACTCAAAAGCCTATATACCACGTCACGAGATAAAATTTCGGGGTGGGCGATGCCATTTTTGTTCAAACACTCGAGGAGCTTTCCAGAATGGAAGAACAATGGGTGGTGCAATTTTGTTCAAACCCTTAAGGAGATTTCAAGAATGGGAGAAAAAAACCTCAAGGAACCTCCAAGAATGGAATAATAATTTATGGTTAATTTGAAAAAGGGATTTTTGAACTTTGGAGGAGGTTTTAGCAATGGAGACCAGGGTTTTGCCACGAGTTCTTGTAACTCTTCTATCCTTCCATTGAAACTAGCTCTCGATGATTATTTTCTTTGGTAGCCTGTTAAGAACATAGGGACATTTCTTCTATGTTTGAGGTTCCTGTAATAGCCATTCCTCGTAATTCAATAGTTTTACGTTTAAGTTTTTCCTCGGTATGAAATTTTTTGCTTTAAGAAAATGATCAATGTTTAGGATTCGGTCAACATGGCTAAGATTCTTAATGAAGCCAAAAGGGGCTCTTCCAATATATTTGAAGCTCCAAATGGATTTTCCACAAATCTTGTTTTTCCCTTCCAGTTTAACAAAGACAAGGTATTCTTGGGGTTTTGTGCAGGGGAACGGGTCACCTAATTCGATCTTGTGAAACTCCTTGATTTCGCTATGGAACCCTAGACCCAAATAAGGTTAAAGTAGGGAGTTTCCTTCCACCATCATCCAAAAATCGTCCCTCTCTCTCTCCAGGTTGCCTCTAGAGCTTGGCATCTAGTCACATTCTCCTCCAAGCCGTTGGAAGAGGTAGATAGAGGTGTTCCAAAAAATTTGGACTTGAGTAGCTCATGGAAAAGCTTCGGTTGTTTAACACCCCTTAGGAATCAAACATTTTCCCAACCACAAGAAACCAAAACCCCTCTAAGGCTACTCCAACAAAGGTTGTTGATAAATGTATAGAAGAGGGAAAAAAAATTCTTGGAGCCCACTGACCCACCAAGCCTTGGAAAATAACTTTCAACTACATCATTTTCTCATAGCGGTAAGTCTCTATCTGACTCTAGTTCTCTTATTGAATTTATGTCTTTAGAATATTTGATTGTTATTGGCCAATTTGAAATAAACTCAATCTCTCAAAGCACTTATCTGAATTTGAACTTTATAATTCATCCACTCCTGACATAAATGTTTACAAACCCTTAGGTACCGTTGAAAATCCAGTTATGAGATGAAGAGGGCAGTCCATACTATGCTCTTCAGGAGACAAAACTAGTTGGATCCCTCTTAGGACAAGGGACTTTAGGACATGTTTTCCATAGTCATTATCATCCCTCATATTAATATTTCTACCATGACTCTCATCATCCACATCATAATAAGGGTAAAAATCAATGACCTTCGAATTCAATTTTTCTTCACTTCTTAATTCACCTTGGGGAAATCATCATTTATCTTTATTTGTTGCCTACTCCTCTCTATGCACATCACTTTTCTTGCCCATTGTCTAGTTATGTTATATTTCATTTAATAGTTTGGTTATGAAGAGATATGTTAGTTTGATCAAGGTTGTTCTAGAATGTTATGCAGTAAATAATACTTGGGGAGAGTGTTTGATGGTATAATATGGTTGGGGAGAGTGTTTGATGGTGGTAGATGGTTGGGATAGAGTGTTTGATGGTGGCAAAAAGTTTGGAATCTAACAAGTCATTTAAAAACATTAAAAATTTTTCATGATGCCCTATATAAAAAAATCTTAACTGAGGAGATGCATCATGTACAAGGCTTGTTAAATGTACCTTTTTCAATCAATTAGAAATAAAAACCTTCAAATTTTGAATGGTAAAAAGTGGGAACATAAGACTCTGGTTATTGTCTGGCATTTTTGGATGATTGATAATGCTGAAAAAAAATCTTCAAGGCTCTACATACATATGTTGCCTAGGGTATTTGGTTGTCCTTATTCATATTAAAAAATTTGGAGATGAGCGTAGCCCCAGGCCCCAATTTCCTATTGAGGTGTGAACATGAAGGACAATGTGTTTATACAAGAGAAGTGGATAACTAATTTTGATAAATCTTATGGTTTTTCAATGAAAAATGTTGAAGGTGATGTAGAGTTAATCTGAGATACTTTTTTTAATCAATATTGTTATTTTCAACTTGTGCAGATTTTATGTTAAAATTCAAAATCATCGAAATTTGGAAATCAATGCAACATTTCACCACCATCCACAAATGACCAAAAGATATATCAATAGGAGTCACGTTCAATCTCGTATTAACTAGAGAAAGAAAAAGAATCTCTTATCTCCTAATAAGCACAAGCTACATAGTAGATACAATAAAAAATAAAAATCTTGAAAGAACACAAAATTGTAAATGAAGCAATAATTAAAATGCCTAACATTCAAATTGATTCTATAGAACTTGGTCCTATGAAAATTTTGCTGAAAATCACATAGAGAGGACATTGAACTACTTTCCCATAAAGGCTAAAGAAAATTTAAATTAATGGCATTGGAGGCCGAGTTCAGGGGCAATGTCCCTCAATTGGGTGGATGGGGGTTGTTACAGACATCCAGTGATGGTGTTAAAACCTAATCTTAACCCTAAGTGATGGTGTTAAAACCTAACGCTAACCCTAGATGATGGTGTTAAGTGCACCCTCATGCATGGATAATTATTTCATAAATATTATGCTCAACTAGAGAAGAGTATGTATTGCATGCATGCATTGAGCCTCTGAACTGAAGACAAAGTAATGAATGACTTTCTTGGGATCTATGCCCTGCAACATGCACTTTGCTCATAGATAATTGGGCGTTCTCTAAATCTAAAATAGGAAATTAACTAATGATTGTGCATGCATACATGCTTCTGTCCACCCCCTACAAACTTATCTACATAACAACAACACTCCCAGAGAAAACTATTCCTATACCTAGCTTCATTTGTTATCAATGTTGCAAACATATATTGAGGCACGGATCTTTTGTTATAGCTGTGCTATGAGGAAGGAGAATCAACTACTGAGTAAACATGGTAAAATTATAACACTTGCGATTTGAAGTTCTAATAGCAACTGGCTTAGTTTTTGCTTGCCATCAACTTGGGACTAACAAGAATTTATTTCACTGAAGGCAACCAGAAATTTGAAATTTTGGATAATTTTAGTTATTGATTACATGCCTATTTCGACACCTTATCAAGTTTTTATTGGCAAGTCTGCAACTACTTCCTTGATACTTCAATCTAACTAAATTGAGTTACATAAGTATAATGAAAACTCTCCCCACTATACATTTTTATGGAGTTTTGCAGAGAGACTTTGTTAAAGCTTATGACTCTTATCTAAATAGATTATGTCGTCTTTGTTAATAACCTATGTGTATTGTTGTTCAACTTTTCAGTGTTGATATTTTAATCTAAGTGGATTGAGTTACATAAGTATAATGAAAAATCTCCCACCACACCTCTTGAAAAATCTCCCACTGGAGTTTTATAAATAGACTTTGTTAAAGACTTATTACTCTAATCTAAATAGGTTAACAAAATTATGATTCGTATTTTGCAAGACACAAATGTTATTATCCAATATGTTAATCCTTTGTCTTTATGTAAGGATTATTGTATATTATGGCACTATGCACTAACATCAAAGGATGAATTTTGGAAAGAAAATTAATAACAAATAAGTGTTTATGCTTATATAGCTCATTGAAAAGCTTGCATTGTTATTGAAATTGAAAGAGGCCATGGTAGTCACCCAATTCTTTGTGACTATGAAGAACTGAAATCATCAAGCAGTGAAACCTTTATGAAATGAAGACCTAAACCTGGATGGCATTTGATTACATGCCTTTGCAAATACCATAGTCACAGTATTCTTGGTGACTCCTTCATTGCACATATTTGCAAGAGAACGCATGTGTTTCATGCCATACTATGACAGAGATCCACAATGTTTTTCAAATGTGCGAACCTCCAGCAATACATATATGCTTATGTTTAGAACTTTTAGAGTCATATCTTATAAGGAGAATGCTATGTTTTAATTAGTGTACTTCTTCAAGATGGCTAACCATTCAGAGACAATGATAGTAGAATAAGAGGATTACAACATGATCATCATCGGAGAAATGAAAGGCTAACAAATGGGAAATTTGTATTAAGTTAATGCAGATGCACACTTAGGTTTCATAGCTATAGAGTTGGGTTCATAGATCCCCAACTATGAAACAATAGCCTTTACACACATCAACAAAAAAAAGTAAAGTACGATCAGATGATTAGAAAATCACCATTGTTTTGAAACAGTCCCAATCATCAACTAAAGGTTGGCTTGGTGGTTGTACATTGTTCAACACATTAGTAACATTTGCAGATCCAAACAAAATCTTTCCAATGACATTCATGCTTTTTTCAACATGCATACAATGTGTCATCAAGTCCACCATCAGTCTCTGTGATTCCAACTTTTAAATGGAGCTCTCCCTAGATCTTCTATACTACAAAATAAAGCATAAGAATCACTAGATATTGGCTTTTGCGTCAAAGTCCAAAAATACACGAGACTAAAGAGCACAACATATACTAACACCTAAAGATAGTTCATGTAATTCTATACTAATACCACAAGATAGTTCATGTAATCCCTTTCCTTTCCTAATATTCAAGGGGAAAAGTTATAACAAAACTTATATTAAGAGATTGAAGCTTAACAAAATAAGCATTTTTGAATTGAAATATTGTTTGGTTCCAAAATTGATCAATTTGATAAATAAGTGAATAAACAATGTAGTTAGGTGGATCATCCCATTTTACGGGGGGAGAAGATTCGCATCTCATTGATTTACAACTCTCACATCCTTCTCATCACAGAATTCTAAAAAATTGTTGTCATAGGTGAAAGTAGAATTGACATTCACCAGATCAGATCTAATGTACAGAAACAGATGATTTTTGTTGATAGTGATGTCACTGCACTGCATCACATGGGATCCGACCCAGTATGTATTATGGTATATGTCCTGATTTTACATACAAAAAGCTAGCTCATTAATATACTCATGTAAAATTGCGCAAAAAACAAATCAGTTCCAAGTATATAATGAAATCTGGAATAAATTAAATGCATTTCCACATTATAATGTGATGAATGTGGAAAAACAAAGCCTGTACAATTATAAGTGAAGGCTAAATATATATGGACACTCAAGATCATAATTGGCAGACTATCACTGGAAAGTACTCAGAGTAATTATCTACAGATATGAGATCATAGTTGTGAGACTATGAGTGGAAAGTACTCCCAGTATGGTTGGTATAGCCCTAGGGAAAATATTGCCTAAATACTTACCTTCCACAACATGTAAGAGTATCGTACATGAGAAATATTTTAATCCTAACCCCTGCTTCTAGTCAAGGAGAAATAATAATCTTTCTAAATTCCCTTTTACTTATGTCCCATGTTATGCTCTTCATTTTGGATTGAACAAAGAGATGAGATGTCATTTTACTTCTTTCACATGCTATGCTCTTCATTTTGGATTGAATGAAGAAATGAGGATCGAGCTCAGAGATCCTGAAACTAATATGTTTCAAAATTCAAACCCACTTACCAATTTATATTTCTACTTTGTAGTTTCATTCTTCAAGTTGTGTTTTTCACTACAAAATAAAAGTAGAATCAACATACATTTTTAGTCAATTAGAAACATCTACTACAAAATAACTAATGTAAATACATTTTGCAATATTTTTCACTTGCAATTGATTACTTGTTATGATCAAAATTCATATATTGTATTTTTGTTAGGAGTCAAACACTTATTATTCAGATTACAGTAGAGAGGGTTGCAAAAAAGACAAACAATGTTCCATTGTTATACTGTTTGTAATATATATATATATATATATATATATATAATATATATATATATATCATACTATTTTGCAGATATTTTTTTTAAATGCATAATGGAAACAGGTTGTAACATTCCATTCTATTAGTTGCAAGTCATGATCCTGATGATGAGAACCAGACTCTAGAATGCATTCAAAATATGCGAGAACTCTCAGATAGATTCTAGTTGTGTTGCAGATGAACAGAAGCTGAGAAATGCTCCATATTGTTACAATATGGCATAGATTGAGGGCACTATACATTTCATCCTCTCCCCATAAAGAGCCACTTGGGACTATGCTAGTGACAACTCACCAGAGCATTGAATTTGTACTATTTGTATTATCAAAAGATGGGACAAGATATAATAAACATAAGCCTTTGACACTACCAAATGTAATAACAGGTTCCAAGCATGTGCCAAATTGCCTCTAGGTTCTCCAATATAAGCCTAATTAAGAGAACAATAAAGTGTTATTGCCCCCTTCATTTTGTTCATAAAACTCTTCTTTAAGTATTGATATAAATGATGATAATAACATTTTTCCATATACAACTTCCCTAGGGAAACCCTCCAACAGTTTCTTCACATTCTGTGAATGGTGCTCTGTTGTTGGTAGACATGTGCCAACCCTCAAGGGACTGAAGTGGATTATACCTTGTCACCTTTGTGGTCATTATGGCTATGGTAGTTATGGCTTTGGTATGGCATGCCAGATCACTTGAACTAACTGTTGGGGCTACAAACCAATGTTATCTATCTATCTACCTACCTATATACCTATATATATATATATATATATATAATATATATATATATATATAATATATATATATATATATATATAATATTATATATATATATATATATATATATAATATATATTATATATTATATATACACACACACACACATTTGTTTTGTTTTAAACCTCATCAATACTTTTTTTCTTAGGAGAATAACTTGTTGAAAACCCTTTAAGTACTTTTCCACGATCCATGGATGGTAAGTTTGGAAAAGCAGTGACCCTAATTAGGGTTCTTAATTGTTAGGGGATCAAAAGAGTTGAATCTATAACCTCCCTAACTTTGGGTGAGAGGTCTCACATTTGGGTCATGACATATTTGCATACATGGCTTACATATTAGTGAGCTAATTAAAAAAAGAAAAATGTGTTTCTTGAATTAAAAGGACATATATTAGACCTTTCAAAAGTAGGCTTTGAAAGCTATTGACTATCACAGAACCTGTGAGCTACATCAACAATAGAAAACAAACTTTTCATGGCTTTAAAAAATAAAAATACATCATTGTAGAAGTAAATATTTTTCTATAGATAATTTTATAGCTAATTTTCGTGAATGACATAATTTGTATGCCCATGCTGAGAAACTGAAATTGTTCAAACAATCTACTCCAGCCTCAATGCCTTTTTGAAAGGCCATCAACTACCTTGTTTCTTGTCCCTGTATATGTGAGACAAAGAACTGTATGGGATGGTTGTCATTTATTGTTGTATATCGTCATGGAGTTGCTATAAAGCGAAATTTCTAAGTGTTGATTCCTTTTTTCTTGAAAGGGATCCCCCATTTGCATTACCTTTTTGCTTGAAAGGGATGCCTTATTTTGACTTCTATAGTATTTTGAATCTTAGGGGAAAGAAGGAAGGCACTTCTATTTGTACAGAATTTTTGTTGGAGATGTTGTTTCATGGAATGAAATAAGAGTGGGATTCACACTAAATGGCCATGGCAAGGAGGACCTGAAACTGTTTGGTCAAATGCAACTAGTGGGTGTAAAGTTTGGATGCTCCAGAGTGTGAATAAGTGTTCCATTTGAGGATTTTTGTAATATGTATTTTCTTCATTTTAGATCCTCTTTATAGTTCTTTTTAATCAATCTCTTCACTGCTAGAAGATGTTTGTCATCTTTTGCTTAAAACTAGTTTATGTTAAGCCTTTTGTGAATAGTTAGGATTTAGAAAAATTTGCCAAATGTGACTTTTTGACATGTATTATTGAAGTATATTGTAGCATGTTTCCTTTTGGGTTTTGGGTTTGAGGTAATTGTGAAGTTGGGTTCTAGAAATATTCCCAAACTTGAAGTAGGTGGTTATTTTGTAGGCTCTTGATACTGTTGAATCATTATTAGTTGCATACCGCTATGTTGGGATGTGAATTGTGATGCATGCATACAATGTTCTTTTTATAAGTAGGACTTGCCACACTTAATTTCATGGTTCATAGTATCAGTATTTGAATTATTGAAGATATTGCTTCAAGTTATCAGCGTTTGAATCATTGTTGACATTTCTTGAAGGTTTTTTAACTAAATACTAACCTACGAAGGAATCGAAAAGTAACAAAATTTAGCTCTTTGGTTCTTTTTGGGGGGGAAGGGGTTATGCTGATAGTTGGGACCATATTCTTTTGTTGCTCATATATTGCTAAAACTTTTCTGCAATATATTGTTTCATACACATCAAAGAGGATATATTTTGTTTTACATTTAATTTGCTTTCGATCATCTCTATTTTATTGTTCCTGTTTGTAGCATTTAAAATGTGTTGTTTTCATATACATCAAAGAGGTTATATTTTGTTTTACATTTCATTTTCTTTCCATCATCTGTGTTTAATTGTTCTTGTTTGTAGCATTTAAATATTGTTGTTGAACTGATAAATTTATGAACTTTCTTAGGTCTTTACTTGGGGTTTTGTAAATTTCAACGCCAACAATTTTGTTTGTGTCTTGCATGCAATAATAGCTTCTTGAAACATCAGGGAAAATTATAAGGATGGAAGTTTATCTTAAACTTTAGAAACCTTGGTGAATCTTATTTGTCCCTAATATGGAAATTGTAAAATTTTTGTAGAAATATTTAGATTTCCTGCGATTTTATATTAGTGAAAATAATATTTTGGCAATTTTTAAGGTAAAATAATGATGTACTATAAAATCTAGGCGAATCATTTGAGAATAAAATGGAAATTTGCAATTCCTTTTTTTTTGGAAAAAGCTTAGTAAATTAGACCACCTGTGAATATTAGCCCTTAAAATTTTCCCTGATGATAATTAGGAAATGAAACAACAGGTAGGGCCTATGACAACAAAACCAAAGCATAATTTAAAAGGGTATCATACTGAAGCTAAAGGTATGTTTTAGTAGGAAAAAATAACATAAACCTTGGTAATGGTAAAATTGATAAATTTCTTCTACTCTATGATAGATAACAAGTTATCTAGGATTTTGATCAGAGTGTCAAAGGCACCATAGCCATTGGTTGTTCATATGCAAAGTCTAGAATTATGAATATAGGTATGTTTAGTGAAGCTTTTGTTGTGTGTCAGATGTTCCAGTTGGAATTGGAAATTTTGTTTTTGAAAAGCACAGTACTTGAAAGCATGATTCCTTCAAAGTACAGACTATGGAGATGTCTGACAATGTGGAGTTTGTGCAATTAGGGGGATACTGGATCAGATTATACTGACATTCCTTTGAAGGGATGCTTAACTAGGGAAGATATGGATGAATTAAGGGAAATATATACTATTGGTTCAAATTTAGTAGGAGATCAAGAAAAACACTATAACAAGGATGGTGTACCAATAGAGACTAGTATGAGGTAATCAAGCACTCATGCTTAAATTATAATTGAGTTTGTTGGAGATTTTGTAGCTTCATGTTACATCATCAATTATTATTGTTCTATATTTTAATCTAAATAAAATTTTTTGGTATTTTTTCCCACTGATTTATGGAGAACAAGAAATTGCTTAAGAGACACTCCAATTTCTACCACCAAAATGTAGATGTGGCAAGGAGGCACCTGAATGCCTTGGGAATCCCTATATACAGAGGAGATATTGAAACATCAAAACGAGAACAAAGAACATACTGCACTGGTAGAGTCTGCATTTCCTTCTTCTGCTATTTCATTTTTTTTTTTAAATATCATGTTTTACATGTTTTCTTCTTGAATTTTTCTACCTCGAATTTTTTGGAGTAGAACAACTAGGAGATGGAGTAACCAAAGTGTTACAGATCCATTTGGGCACATCTACCTCACTTATAGATCAGTACTATTATGGCCCATCAAACCCTAATTTAGTTGTTATATGCCCTAATTTAGTCAACCATCAAAATGCCTCCTTCCCAAGAGATTCCATGACTGAAATCATCCAAAAACTGCCTCTAAGAAGATCAGCACAGGCAGGCCTTTATCAGGGTGCACTGTAATGCAACCAAGTACACTGCAAGTGTGCATTGCAACACACTTGAACCCTCTTTGGCCTGCGTTGGGTGAATTTGAGTGAAATATGCATTGGGGTTTGGAATATTCTTATCCAGAGGATGCTTCTCGAAGTTTCCCAAAGCTATCCACTCCTTTGGGCTCGAAATTGGATGAGGGAGGAAGTTAAGGAACATAAATCCCTTTATCCCTTCCCCCATGGAATTAAATCCTAAGTTTGGGAGGGAATTCATTGTCACCATTTATGGCACAACTTCCTTCATTCACTTATAAAAAGGCCACTCATCTAAGTGATCAGGGGTTGGAAATCATTGAATTATAGGGAGATGTTGTTAGTATGAGACTTGAGTTGGTTTCAAGTATTGTAATGACGTCAAAATGTATTGCTTATCATGAGGAGAGGATGGGATTGAACTGGAGGAGTGGAACTGAATCAAGCAAATTGGGTTGTAACTCTTCCTTTTACTAATAAAGTGTTCAAAGTTTTTTCCATATGTTTGTATTTTTTATTAATGCTTTCATATGTGTATTATGCACTTGATTCCATTTTATGTTTAATAAATAGATCATTATCATATGCTTTGATCGTTTTTTGTCTTTTGTCTATACGTAGGTACTTTTCAAGCAGATTAAATACGAAAAGGAGCGACAGAATTGGTCAGGGGAGATAAGGAGTAAGCGAAAGCTTTAGGTAGGCTTATTTACTATCTTATTTAATCTATTGGTTATACAAAAAGTAGAGAATGCTTTGCACTATTGTTTTAGACCTAGCTACTAGTCTAGGGGTCTAGGCCTTTATCCATAGACACTAAAACTTCCCAAAACAAATTGGTGACTCTGTTGGGGATCGATTATCCATATTAGTAGCTTAACAGCCTCTTAAGACATTTTTACATATTGTACCTATGGTTGCTGGTTGAATTTCAATCTTATTTCATTGAAAATTGAGTCATAACTATGTCAAATTTCCTTCAAAAATGGCTTACTATGACTAGCATAGCCCAGTGAAGGACACAGTGTGCTGCAATGAACTTCCTGCATAGAGCCAGTGCACTGAAGCACACTATCTCTCACTATAGCCTACACTGATCCCTTGAGGGTCAGTTTCCCATTTAGGAGATTAAGGTTTTTGCCAATTTTCTCCTGTTTGAATGATTTTTTGAATGTCAATAATGTCTTTTCTCTTAAAATAGTTTTTTATCTCCTTTGCCAGCCCTACTTTGATTTGATTGATTAATGTTTCTTTAATGTTTTCTTTTTCATTATAAGTCTATAGTAAAATTTAGAATATGGTTGATTAATCCTCATTCGAAAGAAAGTGTCGTAAAGTCTTCTCTTCCTTCGAATTAGAATTGTCGTAAAAATCTTTGTACTTATGAAAGATTGATTGATTGTGTGTGCATATTTCTTTTTGTTCATCATAACATTAAGAGACGCGAAAATAAAAACTTGCATCACTCATATTGTAGTTTGTGAATGCTTGAAAGGAATAGCTATGGAAATTGCATTAGATGTGCTCTTTGCTCTTTGTCAAAAATCCGATTGCTCTATCCCTACTAGCTAAGGATTTTCATTGTTAAATTGAATGGAAAGAATGCTTATCATATTAGTTGCATTTTAGGAATTGCAAACATACATCACATGGTGAACCTTGAAAGGAAAACTCTAAAGAATATCAGCTTAAAATTTATCTGAATTTACTTAATGGAGTATTGTCACCTAACGAAAAAAGTTTAGAGGTTTAGGCTACAGACGTGTTCCGACGTTGTAAAACAAAGCAGTTATCACTAACTTGTCTACAATACATCCCGAGTGTGATACCTCATCTCATGTATATGAGTATATCATAGCTCATCCACGTACCTTCGGGTATATAGAATGGTGTTACATTACGTAATGTATACAGGAATGCTCTCATTGTGCGGTTTTGCATTACACAGCGCTTATACGGATTAGGCCTCCACGTACTTTTGGGTATATATGGGAGGAAAACACTAGGTTTCTATCCATCCTTAGGTAACCGAGTCAGCTACCTTATACACTGTGATACATTGAACACAACATTCAGGGAGATTGCCTACCTATACTTCTTGGTTCCCTAGGAGGTATTCTGCAGTTCATAGTTGCTTGGTAAACCTTTTGCCTAGATTATCCCTCTTTTGTTTTGTTATATTACTTTGATTAAAATAAAATTAATTGACTGCGGATAGCATCCTCCACACTCACTCCTCAATTGATTGTAGGTTGAAACATATGGTGACAAATCCAGAGTCCATCGATCAAGGAATTCCTTTTGATGGGAATCCTAGTCCTTTTTCTCCTTTTGGAAATATTAGTGCTCCCTATATGGCTACATTGTCCCTTCCGGGATTTACCACTAGCTTGCCAGTATGGTTGTTTCCAACCTCGTTGGTTCAAAATGTCATGATTTCTTTGCAATCAATTACACCTCTAACTGGACAAAATCAACCTCCAATTAATCCTAAAGCTAACCCTTTGCCTTCTTCAAAGGTTGTTCCCTCTTCCCCTTCTTCCTCTTCTCCTGGTGAAATTGTTGGTACTAGTAACCGGGTGGCTAAGAAGAAGAAGAAAGGGAAGAAGAGGAAGAACAAGAAAATTTAGCAGAGGGCCAACCAAGTAACCATTCCTTTGAATGCAACATCTGATGAGAAACCGTCCATCAGGCCTCACTAAGTTTGATATCCATGCAAAATTTGTGCGGGAGACCATCTTCTTCGAAATTGTCATGATATTCCTCGAATCTTAGAATAATGGTCTTCTTGTTCACATCATCCCATGTCATCAACTTTTGGAGATCATGTGGGTGACACACCATCAACTAGTGGTAGTAAAGTTCATAGAACCAAGGGTAATGTTAAGTTTGCATGTAGGTTATGTGAAGGCAATCACCCCATTCACCTTTGCCCCTATCTAGATGAAGCAAAAAAAGTGTTGGATAATCGTCCTGCTTCACTGCAACGACTTCCATAAGGTTACAGGAAACTCTCCCTAAATCCTTCACTAGTTGATGAATTGACTGACTCAAATCAACTGTTGGTCAAACCCACTCCCTTTGAAAGTGAATCCTATGAGTCTATACCCAACCCAAACCAATAGGTCAAGGTAACAGTTGACCCGATCTCACCCTCAACTAATCGTACATTTCCCAAAGAGAGTTAACATGATAGCACTCAGGTTCTTTTTGTTTCCTCATATTCTAATGAGCTTGGCGGTAGTCCTCCCATTCCATCAAGACAGGAGGAAAATCCTCCTGTTCTCGTAACTCAAGGAGTTAATTCTCATGTTCTTATGGTATCCCCTGCAAGTAGTCTAGTCACTTCCTTTGATTGGAATCAACTGGCTGGATTCTGTCTTCCTTCTTATGTGCCTTTCCAGATCATAGTAGAGGTTTGTAATATGATTGTATCTAGCACTATTATAGATGAAGGTGCATTTGTGAGTATCCTTTCCTCAACTACTTGGCAAGTGCTCGGTTCACCACCGCTTATGCCTATTACCCAAAATTTGTTGGCTTTTAACAAAGGAACCCATCAACAATTAGGGATCCTTCCTGAATTACCTATTACTTTGGGAGGAAAAATTGTTTATCTGAATGTGATGGTAGTTCCAGGCCCTTTAGATTACAATTTACTTCTTGGGCATGGCTATGTTAATGATATGGGAGTTATTGTTTCAACACTCTTTCGAGTGATTTGTTTCCTACATGAAGGCAGAATTGTCACCGTTGACCAACTTTCATTTCCTGGTCCAAATATGGCTTCCAGCCAGCCATATTCCCTAAATGGTCCTTTTGTACCAATGGTATCATCCCCGCCACGGGTTAATTATGTGGCAACCCATTCCATACCTACATCAACTAAAGATCAATTCAATGATGTTGTACGTCATGTATTGGGGGCATTGGAACCAGGTCTCTCCTTCATGACCACTTATTAGTTGTGATCAAAAGGGGATGAGGATAGTTCTTTTATTGTATCAACCTCATTTAAAAATGAAACAACTTCTATGAGGATAGTTCATTTTCTTGTGTCAACCTCATAAAAAAATGAAACAAAGGGTATGAGGATAGTTCTTTTACTGTGTCAACCTTGTTAAAAAAATGAAATAGGTCCATGAAGATAGTTCCTAGTCTTGTGTCAACCTCGTTAAAAAATGAAACAAGGATTATGAGTAGAGTTCCTTTTCTTGTGTCAAGCTCGTAAAAAAATGAAACAAGGAATCTAAGCAGAGTTCCTTGTCTTGTGTTAAGCTCATTAAAAAATGAAACAAGGTCCCCTGGAGTAAAGTTCCAAGTCGAGTCTTTGATTAGATCTCGTAAAATCCTAGTTGAGTCTTTGAATAGATCTCATAAAAGAACCTTCATTCCATCCACCTGATAGCTATGAGTAGTCTACTTAGGTGAATGCAATGAAGCTTGGGGGCCATGCACCTAATGGTAAAATTAAGTTTCCCTATACATTATGTGAATGGAATCACCCCATTCACCTTTGTCCCTATCTGGACGAAGCTAAAAAGGTGTTGGATAACCATTCTACTTCAGCACAACAACTACATCTAGTTATAGGAGACTCTCCCTTTCATCATGTTGGGGGCATGTAAACCAATCTCAAGCATATTTCTTCATTTCAAGCTTGTGTAAAAATGAAACTAAATTCAAGCATATTTTTTTGTTTCAAGCTTATGTAAACATGAAGCTGAATCCAAGCATAGTTCCCTATGGTTCAAGCTTGTTTAAAAATGAACCCATTTCCATTTTTAACCCTCGTGATTACCATTCCATCAACCTCTTTTGTCAGATGAGCGTTGTTTGTTTTCATCCCATCACGACCATACCTTTGGCTGATCATTCGCTTTCACTTGGTTGTTTTACCCCTTTTGAGGAATAGTTGCAATGAATAGCCTTATTAGCCAACCTCTTCACATAAATAAACATGTTTTGAGAAGTTCCAGCATCACTGGAACTAGTCACTATCCTAGACACCACTCATTCCTCAAAGCGGAGTCCTCTTTAAGCTCTTTTTAGACTCTCTAAATATGAAAATATTTCTGAGCACTTGTCCTTTCCAGGTCATTAACAGATTGGAAAAGATTTCTCTCTTGTATTGTTTTATTCTTTTCTTGGACTTGAGAGACAAATCTACGAAAAAGAAATTTTGGAGTTTCCTTTTTGTCTGTTTCAAACTCTCTAAACATGAAAAGGACCAAGTTATCTTTGTCATTAAACTTGTTAAAACATCAAGTAGAGACAAACTTTTCCATCTAGACAAGACCGAGTTTCACTTTCACTGGACTCCTTAAAGTATCAAATAGTGATCGACTCACCTGATGGGTGGAATTATATAACAAGCATATGTTATCCTCCTCAAGCTTGATAAAAATAAAGAGTTATTGGTCATCAATTACTTGGGAAAATTGGAAAAAGGGGAGAACACTTTATGGTAGCAAGTCGCTCTTGAACATGACACTTTCACCTCATCATCGTGACTATGTGGGTTGGTTCATTCAGCTTGATGGTTATCACACCATTGGTCTATCATACCATCCATTACTTTGTTTTGGGTCAATGCTACCAATTCATTTTAGTGTCATTGACATGTTCAAGAGAAGTCATTCAGTTCAAACTTCATCCTTTGCAATACCGTAAACCTTCATTTTCATGACTGCCATTCCTAAACCTTTTGTCGTTAGTCAATTTTCATCTCCAAAATCATTTACCTTGTTTCGTTTCATTGATGTGGGATACATCAAGGCCCTCCTGCGATGAGTCGCTTCTTGTCAACATCAGCACATTATCCAAGAAGTTGACTTAGAAACACCCCTTCAGTACCTTGAGGCTTGCATACATCAATGGTAGGTTTCTCACTTCCGGCGATAGGTTGACATCACAGGCCTTTCACCAAAATACTTTGTATGGTGTTCAACATCAAATCATTTATTCACACCATGCAAAATGTATTATAGTACCTTGAGGGTCATTATCATTATCTATGATTCCTCTCGTGTCTATTAATGGCTTACATCAGTGGATGGTAATCAGATGATGTCTTACCATGTTCGACTTCAGATCATCTATTCACATGGTTAGACTTGTACTTGAGCGAAAGATTGAACGAGATTGAAGACCCCGGATCTAGTTTCATCCATCCAGGTTGTGATATTTTCAGGAGTACTAAATCAAATGTACAATGGCCTTACGTTCATGGTCATCCATTCATGGGTCTATATCTGTAGACGACTATATTTGTACATGTACTGAGAGTTTATAAGTTGAGCATGGGAATGCCTTCCCTGAGCAAGTTCCTGAGAAAAAATCAAATTATCATGATATATGTATTGTAATTGATGCAGGTCACCTTCCACTTCGAAACCTCCTCTCCACATAGTAAAGTATTTCACTTGACATACATATTTACGACTTCATGCTTTAGGAGGAAATTGTTACACATCCATTTGGGCACATCAACCCCGACTTACAGATCAGTACTATTAGGGCCCATAAAACCCTAATTCATTTGTTATATTCCCTAATGAAGTCAACCATTAGAATGTCTCCTTCCCAAGAGATTCCATGACTGAAATCATCCAAAAACTTTCTCTAAGAAGATCAGCGTAGGCAGGCCTTTATCAAGGTGCACTGTAGAGCAACCCAGTACACTGCCAGGGTGTATTGCAATGCACTTGAGTCCACTTTGGCCTGCGCTGGGCGAATTTGAGCAAAATATGCATTGGGGTTTGGAATATTCTTATCCATAGGATGCTTCTAGAAGTTTCCCAAGGCTATCCACTCCTTTGGGCTCGAAATTGGATGACGGAGGAAGTTAAGGAACATCAATCCATTTATATCTTCCTCCATGTAACTAAATCCTAAATTTGGGAGGGCATTCATTCTCACCATTTATGGCATAACTTCCTTCATTCACATATAAAAAGACCACTCATCTAAGTGATCAGGGGCCGAAAATCATTGAATTATAGGGAGATGTTTTTACTATGAGACTTGAGTTGGTTTCAAGTATTATAATGATGTTAAAATGTCTCACTTATCTTGAGGAGGATGGGATTAAACTGGAGGAGTGGCATTGAATCAAGCAAATTGGGTTGTAACTCTTCCTTTTACTAATAAAGTGTTCAAATATTTTTCCATATGTTTGTATCTTTTATTGATGCTTTCATATGTGTATTATGCACTTGATTCCATTTTATGTTTAAACAATAGATCATTATCATATGCTTTGATCTGTTTTGTCTTCCGTCTCTATGCAGGTACTTTTCAAGTGGATTAAGTACAAAAAGGAGTGACAAAATTGGTTAAGGGAGAGAAGGAGTAAGCGAAAGCTTTAGGTAGACTTCTTTACTGTCTTATTTAATCTATTGGTTATAGAAAAAGTAGAGAATGATTTGCACTATTATTCTAGACTGAGTTACTAGTCTGGGGGTTTAGGCATTTATCCATAGACACTAAAACTTCCTAAAAAACAAAGAAAATTGCATTTGTGGAATACCAAATGCCAAGAAAGAAACTGGTACTTATATCTTGTCCAATAATGAAATGATCTCAAAATATTCTCAATGGAAGAAACTTTCTAAGGCAAGGAATACAAAAGTTTTAGATATGGCACCAGAAGACGAATTAGAAGGAGAAATTATATTCGTGCAAAACAACCTACTTGAAAATGCAAGGGAAAATCACTCTCATTCTGGTTGGACCCTTCACATCCACTCTTTTCTAGATCATTGAATATCTTGATTTAATATCTCTTTTCATGTTTGTTTTGATAATAATATTGCCATGAATATCTTTCCATAGAATTTAATTCTTAGGGTGATAATGAATTTTTTGGAAGAACTGCGGGCATTGTGGAAGAAAATATGTGATGCTTTGTTGGTGAATGATTACCTCACTTAGGAAAGAGAAGCTAAGAAGTAGGTTAGGAAAGAGAGGAGACATAAGGAGCCACATGCTATCTTGGCTATAGCCATGGTAGTAGCTATAGTTTCTCCTAGGATTTGTTCATCCAGGAAGAATGGAATTATAGATGCAATTGAAGAGCATAGTCTGTGTCAAGTTAGCTTTCCTACCAATTGTTCACACTTGGATGATTGGAATAAAGTGAAGCTTTCTTTTTCTCACATATTATCTACATCATGGCTAATGAAAGGATCAATGCAGAAACATCTGAAAGAGAACATTACTATTGGATGCCCAAGCTCTTCTTTTGAGACAATGTTGTGAGCTAAAGAGACAATGTCCCAGCCCCTTGTTGCAAAATTTCCATTGGAAAGGAAATTTTATTGTTATGAGGTGTCATCTATCTCACCAAGAGAAGAATATATTTTGTGCGATATTTGTAGATTGCCAGAATCTACTCGATCAAACATGATTTCTATTTGCAATTACTACTGGGTAATCTAGCTATTCCTTCCTCTATTTTATTTTTATCTCTATACTTATTGCAGTATTGTTACTGTGGATTATAGTGGGTATCTTAGAATTTTCATGTCAAAATTATATTGTAGGTAGTGGTTCACCAAGATTACTATGGTATTTTAAGGAATTCTTTTGGAGGATGGTATTGTTAGCCATGTGAAGTTTTAAATTAGCAATACCAACTCCAACGAATGAGGCATCCAAATGTAGTTATCCATGGTATGCCTGGTTGTGGTATGAATTATGCTCTATGTGGCGGTTTGAGTGGTGGTTTTAAGAGGACTACTGATGGCTAGTTGGTTCATGTATTTTATGCTGACGTAAAAATCTCTATTTGAATGGTGTTCACTTTAGAAGAGTACAAGAAGTTAATATGAAAAATCGTATTGTTGATTTTAGCTTATCTGTTAATGATTTGGTGAGGAGAAATCTATTTTATCCCTTGTGGTATCTTCATTTTCTTTGTGAACCTACAGTAGTTTTTGGAGAATACGTTCAGGACAGTAAAATGGAGCTTGTTAAAGGGTGGTATGTTTAGATTGAGATGCCGCTTCACTACCAGTAATGGATATAAGTTTGAGCATGATGAACTTTTTTGTTTTACTTGTTCTGTGCATCATTGTTGCATCTAGATTTTGTCTAGTGGGATGTTGATAGAGACCTCTATTAGCATCTCACTGAATGGTTTGGTAAGTAACATATTGATGAAGGTGGATTTGTGCAATGTTAAAATTAGCAATTACTATGTTATGAAATTTAGGAAATACTTTCCAGAGAACAATATATGTTTCCATGCAATATTTGTCATTAGTAAGGTGCCTATTTGAAGGTTAGGATTCAATGTATATGAAAGTTTGAAACTTATAATAACAATTGTTGGGTTAGTAGATTGTTCTATCTTGGTCATTCTCATGGAATCTATATTTTGTTTCTCCACTAACTCACAAAAATATTTTGTGGTTTCATAGTGCAATTTTGGCACTGCCAAAGTAGTTTTCATCCCTTATGTAAAAGAGAATCTAGGTTTTATTTGACGATGAGCTCTCATGGTCAAAGTGTTCAACATAAATTATATTGTGTAAAACATACCACAGAGCAAAAGCTAAAGGTACATGTAACATCATATATATTCTAGTGAATTCCATAGTGTTAATTCGATATAATAATTTTCTTGCTTAATAGGTCTCTATTGAGTGAAAGATGTATGTTGAAGCACGACGATGCGGAGGAACTAAGGAGTTGAATAGAATAAAACAAATACGGGTGAGCATATGTCACAATCTTCTGCAAGATTTTTTGCATTCTAAAATGGTTCATATAAATCCTAGGAAATTTTATTGCATACAATCCTGGAGGTTTTATGTAGTCACATGTTAGCTCCTGCATTTAGAGAATGCAATCTAGAATTATGGTTTTCACATGGATTCATTTATGACCTTCTTTCCTATCCTCATCATCATTCATTTTTAGATGAATTCATTCATGAGCTTCTTAGTTATCCTTGTTATTTCTTGCACTATGCTTATGCCTAGACCCACTATCATGGTTCCCTCATTTCACACCATCATTACAAGTGACTTGCATTCTAAGCCCGCTCCAGGTTGATTTATTGTGTGTGGGTTCTATTTTGTCAATATTTTGATGATTTTGAACATTATAGGGTGTTGTCAATTACTAGATTTAATTCACTACTCCATCACATCATCAAACATTTGATATTGTTCCATCTATTGCTCTCGATTCTCAAAATCGCAACACATGCAACTGAAGTTTTCTTCTGTCAGATTATCTAGCACACAATCTGAGGTCATTCTGACCATACCTTATAGCCACCTAGTAGACAACATGCGAGATTAGAAAGATGGGAAATTGAATGAGACTGAAGATTTACTAAATAAAATGTTGTTTGAACCAAATGCTTTAGTATGCTAGACCTTGTTGTATTCTTGTAGAATTTATGGAAATGTTGATTTAGGGAAACAAGCAACAAAACATATTCTCAAGTTGGAACCACAGGATGCTCCAACATATGTGATTTTGTCCAATATATAGCTGGTAGGTGTGATTGTCTCACAAATGTGAGGAAAAATATGAAAGAGAAGGGATTAAACAAAATAACCAAGAGTCCATTAGATTGAGGTCAAAGGTAGGGTGCATATTTTCATTGTAAAAAAAAGAAGGCATCCACAAATAAAATTGATCTATGAGAAGCTGGAGGAATTAACCAAGTTGGTGAAGGAGGCAAGGTATGTGCCAAATACAAACTTTGTATTGCACAATGTAGAGGATGAGTAGAAAGAACAATTTTTATCCTAGCATAGTGAGAATTGGCGATTGCGTTTGGGATTATTGGTATTCCTGGGAGAATTCCTATTTGAATCCTCAAGAATGTTTTCATTTGTGGTGATTTTCATACTACTTCCAAACTCATTTTTAAAATTGCAGGGCGAGAACTTATTGTGAGGGATGAGAGTTGGTATCATCATTTCAAGGATGGAATGTGTTCTTGCGGGGATTTTTGGCAATAATAAGACAAGAGACAATTATATGTATGTGATGACCTCTTACAAGGAAAACTAATTGATTCCTAATCTCTAGCCTCTTGCATCGACAATGTATACTCCAAGCATTAGAAGATGATCAACATTAAATTAACAAAAAGTTGGTCCTTGGCCATTCTAGATTTAGGATCAAAGCCCAACCAGTCTTTATGAGAAGACACGGGTAATGTAAAATTGTATTTTCTTGGTAGTGCCAGCCTTGGTGTTGGCAAGCACTATTGTGATCTAGTTTCATGCCCCACTCTTCTCTTTTATTTCTAGTATCTTGTTACCTAGAGTTGGAGGACACAATTACCATTATAGAAGATAGTTTTTCCTAGATTTTCCTTTTTTCTTCTCTTTGTCGAACACAAAAGAAAAGATCAACAAGATTTGTTGTATCTAGATACAATCTTAGGAAGGTATTTAGATTTTGCAATATTGGATACCTGCTTGAAGAAAGATCACAAAATGGTGCTAGATATTGATGGGATGCAGGGAATGGATCGAGTGTTTGGCGAAGCCTGTCACACCCTTGTAAGATCACTGGGTTAGTCCAAGAATTTGTCCACCAAAAAGATCTCTTAAAAGCTAGCGACTTTTAATATGTACAAAACATGCATTGATATATAGACCATTTTAGTTGCTGGAATGAATGATCAACACCAATTTAAAGGTAACTTGCAATCTCCACCTCATTATTTGAATATTAGATATTCTTTGGAGAAAATATCGAAGTATTGTTACCTCTAATAAAGGTGTTGGAGAATTGACATTCAACCTCTGAAACTTCACTTGTAAAAGATTTTCATTATTTCCCTTACGTAAGTTATCCATATGATATCAAATTTCAGGATATGTATTGTAATATACCCAAATTTCCACTTTGCAGATGGCTCAAATTTAACACATTCGTTGATTCAATAGTTTATGTAGGGATACTAATTTTTGCTGGAACATTTTTGCAAGAGCAAGACTAGTTGTTATAAAGGAAAAATCAGGGTTTTGTTTTGGCCAAAATGGATCCCCTACTTGGCCGAATCATAAATGAAAGCTTATGAATCTTAGGGAGACTATTTCTTATTTGGGCAGGTCCTTTAGTAAATAGTGTTTCAGTTGTGGTTTTTCAGTGAATGGTTGTTGGAGATGGATAATAGACAAGTTTTAAAAAAGAAAAGTTCAAGCTTGGAGTAATATTGAAGTTCTTCCTTCCAAGAAGATTGCAATTGTCGATAAATTTCTAGTCACGGGTCACATTCGTTTTGGTGTCTTTTTCCTTTTTTCTTTTCAAGTAGCCTATAAAATGTTGGAATAGGTATTCCAAAACTTTTATTGGGCAATGAAGGTGGGGTAAAATGGATTTATACAGTGTCTTCGAGTTTTTTCTAATTGCACTTTCCATATATTTCACTTGCTTATTGACTTCCAATTTGCACTTCTATCAGCATTCCTTTGCACCTCTCAGTGAAATTGCTAGTTTTAAAATCAATGCCTATATATGCGATTTCATATTCTCACTTTTAACGGCGTTCCTTTCTACTTCTCAGTACAATTGCTAGTTTGAAATTCAATGCCTATATATGGAATTTTATGGACTGTCATAATTCTCACATAATTCTTTAAAGAGTTCTAGTTCAATTGTAGACCACCTGCTTTATAAGGAGGAGGTCGGTAGTTCGATTCCACTGTGTCCTAATATGAATTAATCAATGATATTGTAGCTTATTTTTAATTAAATCCTTTTAATATTGATTTATTTCAATGGTGAGATATTTTTCTAGATTCATTATTCTATATTGTCTCTAAACAGAGAAAAGTGATGATGTATTACCTTTGAATGTCATTTTTTATTGTCTCTCGAGAGACAATAGTTAAGATCAAAGACATTGTCTTTTTAAAGACAATATATCTTTAATTCCAAGTGTTGTCTCTAGAGAGACAAAAATGAAATTGTCTTTGGAGAAACAAAAATGAAATTGTCTCTAAAGAAACAAAAATGCTTATGTTATATATTGTCTTTATAGATACAATATTTTAAGACAAATTAACTTGAGACACCCACTTAAAAAGCAATATTTAGGACACTAGACAAGTTTTCTTTTGTCTCAAGTTAAGACAATTTACCCAAATATTGTCTTAAATATTGTTTTTAAAAAACCCTTTATATTGTAGTGTGGTTAAATAACACAAAAATAAATATATTGAAATTTAAAAAAATAAAAAATAATTATATTAAAATGTAAAATAATAAAATAAAGCATGACCACATCGAAATGCTACCTGAAACCGGATGATACATAACTTTCGGCATCAACATTTTTGGTGGCTCCTATATACCTCAAATAGTTACCTTATCATCATCAGTGAAAACAACCGTATGCTTAAATTTTACTCAAAACAGGAGAAACATAGTTTTGACTATGTTCTGAGACAGTGACGCAATTTCTTGCATTTTTCTTGTTAAAAGAAGTTGGACGATCCAATTAGTCTGTGCTTGGTTGTTTGGGTAATGGACGCGAGGACCAGGACAGTCTTCCTTTAAATATTCTTTCTCCTTTGACATTTTAAAGGCAGTTGTCTATAATGAGACTTTTTGAAAGTCTTTATGGCGGGTTTTTCCGGTCAAAATCCGGCAGCAATTTATTGGAATCCCAAGTTTGATAGCTAGTTTATGCACAATCAAAGGGTCCCAGGGGTTTTTCAGGGTGCTGAATCCAAATATGCAGTGAAAAAACCATTTTAATTGCTAAAAATCAAGATTTAACCTCATTTCTTCCGCCGGATTCCGTCACCGGAATCTCCAAAAAGTCGCATTATAGACAACTCCATTTTAAAGGGAAACTTATGTATGTTAATTCGTGCGTTTGTCGATTTATATCCTTAAAGTGGTACAAGGTAAATATCTGTTAATTTACAAAAGGAAGGTTATGCGGGTTGTCAGATTCGAGCGTGTAACTTAACCTAATGTTAATGATATAGGAAGACTTAGATTTGCGTTATTTCCCAGATAGTGTTTTTTATGCAGAAATCTATTTTTAAAAGGATGCATTTGTTCTTAAGACTCTTAGATTGTATAATTTCGATATTCCAAATAAATATGGAAATTCTAAAGGTGATATTGAAAAATCATGAAGTTGTTGAAGTTTTAGGAATAAATTATCACTTCAAAATTCGAAAGTGAACTTCATGGAATAAAGACTCGTAATATGATTGTTTTTGTTTTTATTTTTTTATTTATTTGTTTAAGTGTTTTCATTTTATTTTAAAAAATATAAAAAATAAATTACCACATTTATTAATATTAGAGTATTTAATATAATTTATTTATCAAATTATGTGAAATGATTTTTATGATCTAAGTGTCTGGAATTTAATTAATATTATTGTTATAAATATAAAAATAAGCACATCATATATATAGTGTACTACAATGGTCATCTAAATCTAGTTGAATTAGTTGGATGACAATAAATATGGTGACTTGGAAGGGAAAATGATATTATTCCAACCATGCATATTGTAGTCATTATTAATAGCATTATCTCTAATTTAATATATACTAATCATTTCTATATTCATTTTTATATGTTTTTTTAATTACCAAAAATAATTTATATGGCTAGAAATAGATTATGTATTAGTTAAATGCACGTTATTAGGTAAATTTATATGTAAGAGTTATTAGTTTAAGATATGGTTCACTTGTATTATCAAATGGGCATATATATAAAGGTGATCTATTTATTATTGAGAGGAATGCGTTATTGGCATAATTAATGTGTTAGGTTTATTTGATAACATTTTCTTTTAACTTTAAGGAAAAATTTAATGATGGAAAATTATCTTGAAGTTTAAAAGCATTTGTGAATCTCACTAGTCCCTATATATATATATGCACTAATTTTAAGTTAAAATAAGTTTATATTGTTAAATTTGGGTGAATCATTTTTAGAAAAATATTTTTTTGGAAAAGTCATGGAAAATTAGCCACCTGCGCTCAAAGTTTCCATGCTTTTAAGAATTTATTTTTCTATTTATGTTTTTCCTATATTTACGCCGTAAGGCGTTCCCTCTAAGATAAACTTTCCTGTGGTCTGTGTTGTCATCGTTATCGTCCGTCTGATTTGATGTTAGACGATTCGAATAATTGCTACCGTTGGATCATCGAGGTGAATGTGGAGCGTTACGGCCGTGGAGTATTATGGCTGTTTGCACCTTCATCTTTGAGAATTCCAGAAACCCTCCATCCTTAGTTTATCTCTTTTATAATTCTTCTACATAGAGTCATTTCAGGTACATTCATTCTTGTTGTTTGTACCTTTTCTGAGTACCTGGTGCGATTTCTCCAGCTGGGTGCTTCCGGCTCTTAAAAAAACACTGGATATTTTTGTCAATGCAGCCTGAAGTGGCTTGCCTGGAACTTCAGTGGATATGGCTGCTGCCCACCTAGCACATGCAGTTAGAGGTTCAGCAGACCATTCAGGCACCTATGTCACAGGTGGACCTAATGATTGCTACGCACACTGGGCTTAGTTCAATTTCTTGTTTTATTTTAGGTTTCTAGCATGTATTGTTGCTTTGTGTTTCTTTTAGGCCAGTTTGTTAATATACCTGCAGCCTGAAGCGGCTTGCCTGGAACTTCAGTGGATATGGCTACTGTCCACCTAGCACATGCAGTCAGAGGTTCAACAGACCATTCAAGCACCTATGTCACAGGTGGACCTAACGATTGCTACGCACACTGGGCTCAGTTCAATTTCTTGTTTTATTTTAGGTTTCTAGCATGTATTGTTGCTTTGTGTTTCTTTTAGGCCAGTTTGTTAATATACCTGCAGCCTGAAGCGGCTTGCCTGGAACTTCAGTGGATATGGCTGCTGTCCACCTAGCACATGCAGTCAGAGCTTCAGCAGACCATTCAGGCACCTATGTCACAGGTGGACCTAACGATTGCTACGCTCACTGGGCTCAGTTCAATTTCTTGTTTTATTTTAGGTTTCTAGCATGTATTGTTGCTTTGTGTTTCCTTTAGGCCAGTTTGTTAGTATACCTGCATATCAGCAGTTAGATGTTTTTGGAACAATGAATGTAAGTATCTTTTGGATGGAATATGTGCACAGGAAGAACTAGAGGCAACACTTCTATTCCTACCTTACCTTTGGTAAATCTAGCTGCACGGTTTGGCCGCAGCCTTTTTAATATAAACCTTTAAATGTTACTATGAAAAACATGAGTTTTTGATTCTATTTTGGTGCTGTTCATATATATGATAACCTGTTCTTCTTTGGCTTCATGGCAGGAATATTATGAAAATTACAGGTTTTCCATGGGAGACAGGAGCTTTTTGCGTACATTGTTTAAGGAAACTAGAAAGGGAACAGTGAAGAATAAAGAGCTCAAAAGTGATTCATTCCAAAGATTGATTCCTTTTCTGGGAGTCAGCATTGTTCTTTCTGGGTTATTTTTTTCTGATACAACAAATGCAACCACTCTGTCGGATATGCATAATTTGGTGGGAGGCATCCATGGACTGATGCTTGCAGAATTGGATCCGTCAACAACAAAGATTGCGATAAATATATTAGGTCCTATGTTTGCTTCATTTAATATTCTGTTCATGGTGAGGATAGTAATGTCCTGGTACCCTCAACTGCCTGTGGGAAAGTTTCCATATGTAATAGCCTATGCTCCCACGGAGCCATTACTTAGTGCTACTCGTAAGGCGATTCCTCCTGTTGCTGGGGTTGATGTGTCTCCTGTTGTCTGGTTTGCTATTTTCAGTTTCCTGAATGAAATTTTGCTAGGTCCACAAGGGCTTCTTGTTCTTATTTCTCAGCAGCAGCTTTAGTTACATCAGTTAAAACTAGATATCCACAAGTCCTACTTGAACATATTTTGTATTTGGACTGTAGGTCTCAGTTCCATCGATTGTCTAAAATCACAATACCAAATTTTTAAAGACCAATTGTTGGCTTGAAGGGAGTTAAAAACTGCAGTTAAATACCCCCGTGTTCATTCCTTGGGTTCAAACTTTAGGCAATATCACCTGGTTTCATGGCATGGATTTCCTAGGCCGTGCTATTAAAAAAATTTCAAAGAAGATTTTCTTTACATCGTCCTAAAGTTGATATGATATTGATTGATGCATGCCAGACATGCAGAGATACAAAAGAACCACGTTTTGGTAATTTTTTGGTATTGTGATTCTATAAAATAAATTCCCAAAGCAAGAAAAAATAGTTTCCCAAGCATACTTGCATAGGTAATTCCATTCCCGCGGGACGTAACAGTACTTGCATTCTGATGACCTGATTTACGAAAGAAAGGCTTTGTCTATATATTATTTGCTTTGAGGTTTTTAGCTGGAATTTGGAATTTTTTTTGGGTGAAATTTTCAATTTTGTTGTTTAAGTGATTTTGATTGTACTAATTCAGCACCCTCAAAAACCATTATGACATTCTGATTCAGCACCCTCAAAAACCTTTATGACATTCTGATTCAGCACCCTCAAAAACTTTTATGACATTCCGATTGTAAAAATGTGGAGAGTTCAGAATTTAAACTTGTAATTCTAACCTATTTGTAATTCTAACCCATTTGCAATTCTAACCCATTTGCCGATGAAAACCCTCAAAAACATATAATAGATAAACTATGGCGAAAAGAAATTGTCATTTCCATACCCCGTACCCTCTATAATGTTTTCATCCTTCCTGTAGCCGTACCCGCACCTGCACCCAGACATCCGTGCAACATAGACTCCAAGTAAACACCGCTACACCAATTTCGAAGAGTTATTGTTCCAGATAAGAAATAGGAAAGACTGAAATGAATAAGATATTTACGCCGTAAGGTGTTCCTCTGGGAAGAACTCCCCTCCAGTGCCACGCTGTACCTTCTTGCGCCATTGATTTCATTGTTAGACGATGGAATTAATATTCACCGTTTGATTCGAAGTGTTCGATTCATTATCCCTCCCGCGCATCGCATCTGGCATCTGGCCGTGGCATTGCATCCGACATCTGGCAAGCATGCGTTGCACTCCGAATCCTCCTCATGCTTTCATTTTCTCCTCCTCATGCTTTTGTATCGTTGATTCGAAGTGTTCGATTCATTATCCCTCCCGCGCATCGCATCTGGCATCTGGCCGTGGCATCGCATCTGGCATCTGGAAAGCATGCGCTGCACTCCGAATCCTCCTCATGCTTTCATTTTCTCCTCCTCATGCTTTTGTATCGTTTGATATCCTCCTTCATGCTTTCATTTTCTAGCGTAAGGAGCCTCAAGGCACTCGAGATATTGACTACTCGCTGTTCGCCGGTTCGATTCCCAAACGAAATGCAGACCCTCCGCCGCTGAATTTCCGAGGATTTCAGCAACAAATTATCATGAAAAAATTATCATGCAGCCGCCCTGTCAAAGGTACAACTTTTTTACACCTCGTTTGAGATCCAGTTTTGGGGTTCTGTTCTTTTGTTGTTGGGCTGAAATTGGGTTTACTCAGTGTTAGGTTATTCAGTGGTGTGGGCATATTCTCGGTTTTGTTAATTGAGATGTGAATCCTATCTAATTTCTGTAGAAATTATAATTTTCTTTTTCCTGGTGGTTCACGGCGTCTGGCACATTGTCTGTGAATTTCAGGGTTTTTGCAAATTTCATTATTATTTAAATTCAGGGTTTTGTTGTAACTGGGGTTCAATTTGGGCTGTAATTAATCTGGTGTTTATGTAAAATTGCAAGAGAGTAGGGTACAAGTCTAATCACTGCACCTGGAGGTGATAACAGTTTCTTCTGTCTCCATTTCAGGTACATTCATTCTTGTTGTTAGTACCTTGTCTGAGTATTCTATGCACAATTGCGTTGAGTAGAGGTTATTTAGTTATTGGACATGAATTCCTGCACTTAATTACGCTGTAAGGCATCTTTCTTTGAAACCAACACCCCTAGTTGCTACGGTGTGCAATTGTCCACCCTCGATTCTCGATGTTAGATGATAGACCTATGTTCTACCGTCAGATTAATATATTCAGACCGCTACTAACTCAGAAAGCTACTACGCGGCAAAGATTGATACCCTTTTGGTGGCTATCATCACCAGGGCCGCGTTCTTCGCACACGGATACGCCCCACTCACATTCACTGAAATGACCAAATCCTTGATAGTGACGTCTGCCATGGAAGAGAATAGCCCGCCCAGGATTCCCTGGTTGCTGAACACTATGTCGAGACGCCCGTGCTTCTCCTGCGCGAAGTCCAGCAGGGCAGAAATGTGCTGCTCATTTGAGAAATTGCAGTGGAAAAAACTGGCGTTGGGAGCGATCTCTGCAATCACTACTTTCGCTCCATTATCCACTAACAACTTGGCACTCGCCTCTCCGATTCCGCTGGCATCTCCTGCGATCACAGCAACCCTTCCCTGCAACCTGCAAACTACCAGCGCATTGATTAGAATGAATGTTACGAGTTGTAAAAAAAGATGCCGTGGAATGGAATTGGCATTAAATTGGTTGGAATGTGTGTTTTTATCATAAATTGTTATTATTTTACTTAAGTGTTTTTTACGTGAAAGAATGTTATGATTTGTAAATAAAATGTTTTATAAATATCAATTTTATATTTAACCAAATATATTTAATTTTTTGCTTTAATTTATATATTTTATTTTCAAAATTTTCACATACAGATACAATAGCCACCTAACATATATACGTACTAGCTAGATTATATATCTAGCCTAGCTATATTGGAAAAAAAATAACAATTTTTTTTGTTGTTGAGGGTATTTATGTCACCCTTTAACACCTTGTATCGTTTGATATCCTCCTTCATGCTTTCATTTCCCAAGGTTACTTATGTTGACAAAAAGTTATCTTTATTTAACAAAAAGTTAAATTTGTTATGTTTGAAGGTATTTATCTATCTCCAAAGCTCTTTCTTCCTTTAACAACATTTATCCTTCCGTATACTCCTTCATGCACTTGAATGGGATTGACATTAAATTGGTTGGGGTGTGTATTTTCTTTGTGTGTTTTATAATAGTTTTTCAGATTATCGATATAGCTCGGGTGCAAAATCCAAACAAAGAAATGTACCGAGGAATCTAACAAAAAGTTACCTTTGTTAGGTTTGAATGTGTTTATCTATCTCTAAAGCTCTTTCCCGCTTGAACAACTTGTATCCTTCCATATACTCCTTTATGCTTGCTTGAATGGGATTGGCATTAAATGGGTTGGGGTGTGTCTTTTTATGTGTTTTTATAATAGTTTTTGGTTGGGGTGTGTCTTTTTATGTGTTTTTATAATAGTTTTTCATATTATCGATACAACTTGCAAGCAGGAACAAGCGCCCTGATCTTCCTGTGCCGCGTGCAAAACCTAGACAAAGAAATGCACTGAGAAAGGCGTTTTTGATCAATGTCATCTAAATTTCTAAAAAATTCATTCTTCAAAATTATCCAGAAAAGTCATTCTTTTCTGACAAAAGAGCCAATGTTTTTCTGACAAAACCTTCTTCACTCTTCCTCTTCCTACTTAGGATTGAACTGACCAATTACTGAATGATTTAGATTTTATATTTTATATTTTAGATTTTTAAGAATAATTTTAAAAATACTAGGACAAACTATTAAATGGAAAATCATTGATCATCTTAGATTAATTTCTTTATTTGATTTTTCATCATGTATGTTGACCTTAACGAGTTTTGTTCAACATATACTTATCAACACATTAAATATTATATCATTTTCTTGACCTTCACTAACTTTGTTTAGCATATTTTTATCAATGCATTAAATACTGCATCATTTTGTGGTCATACACACGGTTGAGATTTGGATTGGATACTGAAGGCATGGTTGTGTGAACTCACTATGCATTGATAGATAATTATTTTATGTTAATTGATGAAATGAAGGTGTGTTAAGTGATGAAATGATGGAAAGGGATGAAACAATGAATATAAGCAGAAGCTTCTATCATTTCGTAGGCATAAACACATCATTTCCATGTCATTGGAAATTTTGTAGCCAAGTTTTTTCATCAAGTTGATGATTTCTTCAATGTTTTACTTATAGGTTTATTTGGTACTCAAATGAATAATTGATCAACTGATGCAGGGGCATCCGAATCCTTAATGAAAAAAAATTAGAGAAAGAGACACTTGGAAAACCACATGGACAACTAAGCTAACCTTCAACAAGATTCAGTTAATGAACTAATTTTAGTTAAAAAAAAATCAGTTAAAACTGAATGTATGTATAACAAGAATTTAAGAATTCATTAGGGAAGGAAGAAAGGGGAGAAAAAAGAAGAAAAACCCTGTGCGTGTGAGAAAGGGAAAAATGTAGTTGTTGGAAAATTCTTGATTAAGGTTGAGATGCCTTAATTTGTAATTGAGTTTGTACATAATAAAAATGTGTTTTATGTGAACTTGTGTCTATATATTGTTTGCCAGCGTTTTGTTTTTATTTTTTTTTGGAGCTATGATCGATGGGTAGAGGAGCCGTGTGATTCAAGAGCACTTGTTGATTCCTTGCTAAGTTCCAGGAGAAGAAATTTAGGTGTAGAAGCAGGCTGAGGAGTGGAAAGGATGAGGCAGAGCCGTGGGAGAGCGTGTCACGAAGCGAAGACGAAGAAGGTGAATCGTTTGCCGGAGAATTTCAGGGTGCAGATATGGTCATGGTGCAGCAGGCCATTGTAGATGAGGGTTTTTATGTATTAGAGTTTCCTTGGCGCAAACTTGGCGCTGTGCTAGAAGGGATCAATAAGTTTTTTTGGGTTGTCTATCCCATGAATTCGATTTCATTGATGTCTTACGCTTGCAAGGTTCTTGGTATGGGGATTGAGGCGCACTCTGATATCTGTAGGTTGCAGGCATTGTATAGAGAAGCAATTCCAAGAACCATGGAGAAGTTCTTGGATGACAAAGCTATCTGGAGATGGAGTGCCAATAGCAGGCAATGTTTTGGGAAAAAGAGTTCAATAATTCACTAAGGGATCTCGAGGATCAAAGAGGCCGAACAAGCAATTCCAACAACAACAACAACAAATAGCCTTGAGAAGAAAATTTGTGTGTGGATGAAGAACACTGGGAAGTTTTTGAAAGGCTTCGTGGACACATAACCCACAGGCCTCAAGAGCAATTTTATTAGGGAATTGGGATTTTGGTTCACCCTAGAATCTCATCCTCATCAAGTGGTATCAGAGCGGGAAAAGATTTCCTGCGGAGAGGATTTTTTGCATGCGAAGAAAGAAGAGGTATAGTTGTTGAAGATTTGTAAGCTTGTAATTTTTTTTTTAATTTATTTTCTGAAGGTGAGAAGATTGCAGCAAACCTAGAGCAGGAGTGCTAAGTTGGTTCGAGAGGAGAGAACCACGGTGATGCCAAAAGGACTAAGCTTAGGAGAGAAGCTTGGTAGGGAATCTGGCAGCACAGAGGACTTGCTATTGCAGAGGTTTGGATGCAGCTCACATGAAGACAGTTCCACTAAAAAAGTGAAACAGTAGGTAGAATTGCTAAGGACAAGGACACCCATATGACCAGGAGGTCATAAATTTTGTACCTTGGGAGTCTGATGCAGGGGCATCCGAACCCTTAATGAAAAAAATTAGAGAAAGAGACACTTGGACAACCACATGGACAACCAGGCCAACCTTGAACAAGATTCCGTTAATGAACTAATTTTAGTTAAAAAAATCAGTTAAAATTGAATGTATGTATAACAAGAATTTAAGAATTCATTAGGGAAGGAAGAAAGGGGAGAAAAAAGAAGAAAAACCCTGTGCCTGTGAAAAAGGGAAAAATGTAGTTGCTGGAGAATTCTTGATTAAGGCTGAGATGCCTTAATTTGTAATTGAGTTTGTACATAATAAGAATGCATTTTATGTGAACTTGTGTCTGTGTATTGTTTGCCAGCATTTTGTTTTTATTTCTTTCGGAGCCATGATCGATGGCAGAGGAGGTGTGTGATTCAAGAGAACTTGTTGATGCCTTGATAAGTTCCAGGATAAGAACTTCAAGTGTAGAAGCAGGTTGAGGAGTGGAAAGGATGAGGCAGAGCCATGGGAGAGTGTGTCGCCTAGTGAAGATGAAGAAGGTGAATCATCTGCCAGAGAATTTGAGGGTTCAGATATGTTCATGGTGCAATAGGCCATTGTAGATGAAGGTTTTTATGTATTAAAGTTTCCCCGACGCGAACTTGGCACTGTGCTAGAAGGGATCAACAAGCTTCCATGGGTTTTCTATCCCATGCATTTGATTTCATTGATGTCTTACACTTGCGAGGCTCTTGGTATGGGGATCGAGGCACACTCCGATATCTGTAGGTTGCAGGCATTGTATAGAGAAGTAATTCTTGGAACCTTGAAGAAGTGCCTGGATGACAAAGCTATCTGGAGATGGAGTGCCGACAATAGGCAATGTTTTGGGAAAAAGAGTTCAAGAATTTGCTGAGATATCTCAAGGATCAAAGAGGCCGAACAGGCAATTCCAACAACAGCAGCAAATAGACTTGAGAAGAAAGTTTGTGTGTGGATGAAGAATGATGGGAAGTTTTTGAAAGGCTTCATGGGCCAACAACTCACAGGCCTCAAGAGCAATTTTATTGGGGAATTGGAATTTTGGTTCACCCCAGAATCTCGTCCTCATCATCAACTAAAATAGATTTGTTGGCTAAGATATTAGCAACTTAGCACTTGATTCAAATTCTTTATGGTAACCATTAAAAATGCATAAGAAACTTTGATTTCGTTAAAGCAACTATCCATATGAAATTAATATTTTAGCATCCATGATATCTTGATTTTCTAGGTTGTATTCTTTACCATGAAAAAGGTTACTTGCACATCATCTTTTACTGCATATAGATTGCACTCAGTCAATAAATTTTTCTTATATAACACCAACAAATATAAAAATATCCATAGCAATTTAGGCTTTCAAACATCGTAGTTTTTCCCTCATGAGAATATTGCTCACGAAGAACTACATATTACATCTATAATGAGCCAGCTAAGAAAAAATGTGACCTTTGAGGTGTCTTCTACTTCTAGTACGGAGTTATGATCTTTTGAGTGGAATGTAAACATTACTTCTCCATTTTCTTATCTTCGTTTTGTATTCCTTTTTCTCCATAGGATTGCATGCATCTCAAGCCATGTTATCTATAATAAGTGCATTTCCCATTAATTAGTATTCAATAGCATAATAGGGAAGGAGGAGTAGCGTTCAAGTGAGAGAAATTGATTTATATAGTATTAGATTATTAAAGTAGATTTTAAGTGTTTTTAATGGTTTTTTTTAGTAAATCAATTAAAACCTTCATTGTAATTTAAGTTGAACCACGGGGACTAATTAAAACCCTCACTGTAATGTAAGTTAACCCAAAGGGACTATGCATTTACAGTGAAAGTTAACCCAAAGGGACTATGCATTGATATTGTTAGCGCCTCATACTTCGATGTGGAGGGATTGTTGGATAATGACACAATTATATGGAGCAATAAAATAGTTTGTTTATTTTATTAACAATGATATAATAAGAATAAATAAGTTTTATTAATCTAAACTGAATTAAGAAGAGTTTTCCTTGCCCCAAGATTTTAAATATAATTGTGAAATTAGTGGAAAGACATCTCTTATAGAATCGATTTTCATTTTTATTTGTATTAAAACTTCACTCATAGTTTAATCTTCTACATTCATAAGATGATTTGGTAGTCTCCACTTTGAGTTCATGGATAGATTCATTTTCAAATCTCAAACCTTGTTTTTTCATGCTTTTAATTCAATTTCATTCCATTTAGTTATTGTTCTTTACATTTAATGGGTTGATATTTTGTTTTAGTCAATACGCATATTTTAAAGAATCCATGGAATGGCATTGAAGATTATTATTGTGGTGCCAAGAGGTGCATTTGACAACTCACCATGAGGGAGATGTGTAATTCTTTCTTGCTCAACTTAGAGTTAAAACATGTCTTTTTAAAAATAAAACTAAAATATTCAACAAATTTAAAAGGTAATGTCCACTATAAAAGAAATTATATATACATTAGAAGAAATTTTAGCTTAACAGTGGCCTCCTAAGGAAACGTAATAAAATAATAATTAAAATAATAAAATAAGGGTTGAATCTGGGAGGGAAAAGAATAACACTGATTTTTTTAATTGTATTTTTTTATTATCTCCTTATATTTTTACTCAAATTTCAAGTATAGACAATCGTTGAATGCGGAATTAAATTTCACGTCCAACAACTACCCATTATGCATAGTTTTGAGTAGTACCACATTGATAAAAGAGTGTTAAACACACTTTTTAATGTTTCTGCAATTTTTATCAATGTGGGTCTTCTCAAAAGTATGATAATGGTTACTCGTTGGAAGAAAAATTTAATTTTGTATCCAACAAGTCACTACACTTGAAATTTGAGTAAACTTATAAGGAGATAAGCCAAAAGTACAACAACAAAAAAATTTCCCTTCAAAATATTTCGATGTACCTCTTTTTAATTTTAAGGGATTTTTATTGGTTTACATATTAGGACATGGAAATACATTGAAAATTTATTAAGCGTTTTTAGCTAAAAATTTTATTTATATATATAATATTATATATATATATATAATTTATATATATATTATATATATATTATATATATATACATATATGGATATGTATATGGATATGGTTTGTTTTATTGTAAACTTTTTTTAGTACAAAGGATATGTGTAATTCATTAATTGCTCAATGTAGAATTTAAAGAAAATATATTGATAACCAAAAATATATTATAGTACTTGTAAAATGTGTAATAACTCTATATATGTACAAAGAGAAAGAGTAACTCCAAAAAATATTACAATATTCTCAAGTGATTTGTAATTCCCTATGAAGAAATTGTGTAATTCATTCAATTCATAACATGAACTAAAAAAATATTTCAATGTTAAATAAAAAGAACTTTCTGCTAATTAAATTATTTGAAATTATATATTTTCATCTACCCTGAACCTGCCATTAACAAATAAAACCATTATAGATTCATTTTAACCTTAAATTTAATACATATCTATTACACATACAAATCTTATTTGAAGACGTAAGAAAAAATGAGAAGCAGCAATAATGTAAATTTGGAACGAGGCAAACACCCAAAAAAAAGAGAAAAAGAAGCAATAATGATTTGAACACACAAGGAAAAAGAAAAAAAGAGAGGCAGCAATAATGTAAATTTGGAACGAGGCAAACACCGAAAATTTGGAACGAGGCAAACACCGAAAGAAAGGAAAAAGAAGCAATAATGATTTGAACACACAAGAAAAAAGAAAAAAACGAGAGGCAGCAATAATGTAAATTTGGAACGAGGCAAACACCGAAAAAAAAGAAGAGAAGAAGCAGTCATGTAAATTACGAACAGGGTAAAGGAAAAAATTAATCGCCATCGTGAAGTGCAGTTCAAAGAGGAGATTTAGCAAAAAAACATGATTTCGAATATTGATAGGGTCAGAGAAAAGGAGACCTGTGATGTGGAATTCCGTGATTATATTACCCGAAGCGCTTATCAATAATATAATTGTTGATAGTGGAAATGAAAATGGGTGAATGATATTATATTATATTTTTGATAGTTCATTTTAATTGTAAGTATGCCTATATCATTTTATTCGGGATGAGGACAAAAGTTTGTAAGTTAGGTTGGCCCAATATACTTGAAGTCTAAGATTAAGTAGGTATTAGGTTTTAGGTTAAGAATTATCTAAAGTTTTTTAAATCAGTATTTTTTTTTTAATAAAGTTATTTAGTTTAACATTGTAATCTATTCTCATATATTTAATATAGAGATAATGTAATCATTAGGTATAATAATTGTACATATATACAAGAAGAAAGAGTCTCATAGTAAAAACTAAAAAAAATATTATATGTTTAAGTGATTTTTACTTTTTATAAAACATTGTGTAATTCATTTAATTCATAATATAGATTTATAATACAAAACATAAAAAAAATTATTAATAATTTTAAAAACTATAAAAAATTGAAAATTGGAAAAGAAATTCATTTTATATTTTTTTTTAATAATATATATAGAGATATAGACATGCACTTAACCTGATATTTCACCAGTAAAAACAGTTATATCTCCAAATTTATTATATATTTCTTATTTGAAGACGCGGCAGCCATAATGTAAATTTCGAACGAGGCAAACACAAAAGCAAAGAGAGAAGAAGCAATAATGTAAATTTGGAAGGAGTAAAGGAAAAAATTAATCACCATTGTGAAGGGCGGTTCAAAGAGGAGATTTAGCAAAAAGGATGATTTCGAAGATTGGATAGGCTCCAAAGCAAGCGAAAAGGAGATCTGTGATGGGGAATTCAGTGATTATATTACCCAAAGCCCTTAGCAATATTATACTTCTTCCTAGTGGAAATAAAAATGGGTCAAGAATTATATCAATATTTTTGAATAGTTAATTTTAAAGGTAAGCATGTCTATATCATTTTCATTATATTTTTACAGATAGTTTATGGTTTCACTAGTTTATTTTTTACATGTATAAGATGGTGGGTTGTGAAATATTTATTTGGTAGTTATTTCTACGGTAATATATCATATTATTTATTAATTAGTTATTTCTATGATAATTTATTATATTATTTAAGTAGTTATTATATTATTTATTAAGTAGTTAAATGTAATTCTTACTAATTTTTATATTATTTTTTTCTTTTAAAGGAAGTTTTAGTTTTTTTAAACAATAAATAATGAATTATTTTCTTTACTTTAAAAACCTCTATATTTACTTATGTTTAATATTTTTAAGAGAAATGAATTGTGTCTCAGTGATTTGTAGGTTATCCTCAACCTTTAGAATATGTTTGGAGGTTTTACATTTAGTGTAGTTGGTTAAATATTATTCTCCATATATTCCTTTTGTTTCATATCTAATTGGTTCTCAAACACATTTATGACTAGTGAAAATTGCCCAGTATAATAGTTTCATTCCATTTTATAATTGATGAACTCATACAACATGTTGAGGGTTGAATAACAATATGAGTGAACAAATGATTGAGCTTGTCACAACTAGATTATTCATCATTGCAAAAAAAATCATAATTTAACCATTTTCTTAAATAAACTTATATAATTGACTTAAACCATTTCCCATATCCATATAATATTATCTTTTCATTATCGTTATTTTAATAAAGTTTTAATACATTATATATTTTCCAAGTGAATCATTATGCAAATATAATATGATGGACCGAAACCATTTCCCATATTAATATAATATTATCTTTTCATTATCATCTTTTCATTATCTTTATTTTTTTAAAGCTTTAATATATTATATATCTTCCCAGTGAATCATTATGCAAATATAAAAAAAACATTTAATCTCTTTTGACGAAGTCAATGTTATCAACATTAAAGAAAATTCTATGCTTTTCATAATTTAATTTCTAGATTTTATTTTGAAACTGTTTTCATAAATTGTTTGTTTATATTGTCTATGGGGACAGTGCGTTCCGTGAAGGTACACCATGGTGTAAACGTTATTGGTGGGAGATTCTATAAGAAAAATTTCGGCAGCCATAATGGAAATGATGTGTTTATGCCTACGAAATGATAGAAGCTTCTGCTTATATTCATTGTTTCATCCCTTTCCATCATTTCATCACTTAACACACCTTCATTTCATCAATTAACATAAAATAATTATCTATCAATGCATAGTGAGTTCACACAACCATGCCTTCAGTATCCAATCCAAATCTCAACCGTGTGTATGACCACAAAATGATGCAGTATTTAATGCATTGATAAAAATATGCTAAACAAAGTTAGTGAAGGTCAAGAAAATGATATAATATTTAATGTGTTGATAAGTATATGTTGAACAAAACTCGTTAAGGTCAACATACATGATGAAAAATCAAATAAAGAAATTAATCTAAGATGATCAATGATTTTCCATTTAATAGTTTGTCCTAGTATTTTTAAAATTATTCTTAAAAATCTAAAATATAAAATATAAGGGTTATTTTTTATTTTTTCTTACATATTTCCATTTGTTAAATTGTTAATTTGTTTTGTAAATATATATTATGGGAGTTATTTTTTTCTTATATATTTGTAATTGTTATTTTTAATGGATTCTTATATAAATATAGAATAGGGAAATGATAACAAATATTACTAATTATAATGAACACCAAATATTATTTATGAAAATTTGGAAAGAAAATTCAATTGGAAAGTGAGGTTTTTTTGCTCTTTCTTTATTTGAATGGAATGCTACAAATATAAATGAGTGACACCATCACCCATGGAACACATATATTTTACCCTTTCTCTATCCACTCCTAACTAATCTACTATATTATGCAAAAAAACACACTTGAATAAAACGATACCGCTTTTCCTCCTATTGACCTAGTTATAAAATCACTCGGGAGCAAACTACAGGTTAAGTTTGATGCATTAAATCGTCAACATGAGTTGAAAACCAACCCTTATAGAGTCTTCTTCCTGGCTCCTACATGGATAGCCTAGTTTCCATAAGTAACGTGTGCTAACATCACATCTTTTAAAACTATGGTGGTCAAATATAATAGATCAACTTCCAATAGGCATAAACTTTACATGTGATCTATGATTGAATGGACTTTCTAGTAGTTTTGATCTTATACTATGTCCTTTAACAATAGCTTTATTCACACTACTATGAGCCTTATTTATTAATGAGGGCGATATTTACATAATAAGGTATTAATCTACTCCTACTTATTATTTAGAAAGGTTAGGACCCTAAAATGCACTATCCTTCAAAGAATAGTCATGTCCTCAAGGCTTGAGATGTACAAATTGTTATAGAATGGTGGCAAGCCCCCACGTGGCATTCCTTCGCCTAATGTCCTTCAAATGAGTTAAGCCCTCCTTTATTGTGTAATGATAATGATGATTCTTATGATTTCCAAGGATATCTTCTAGCTATGACCAAATGGAACCCTCATTATTAAATTTTAGAAAATGAGTTTGAACCTAGAAATTAGGCCCAATCACATTCATAAAGCAATATACATGAAAAAAAAAGATAGATTTTAGAGTGGTTAGGAAGTGTTATTTTAGAAGCCAAAGGCTCAATGAAATAAATAGAGGATTTTATAACGAAATAAAACTTTAGAGATTTCTTCTACCAATGGTATAGCTTGAATGAAGTTTGATTATATGGTTGGATGTGAAAATAACACTTGATATTGTTTAGCAAAACGACATTGAAAGTGGTTATGATCATCTTGTTGCTTCATTATATTCTAGTCCACGGATAAAGTTATCTTTCAAAGTGTGTAGAATGAGTCAAAATTATAGGAATTTTCTTCAATCTCTTATGTTTGGGAGAAACTATGTAATTATGATAATACTAATACTGATCATTTGATATGCATTGCATAAAGAAGTATCACATCCGTAGAAACATCATAAGTTGTACTATATCACCATTCAACGAAGGATATCACTAAATAAATTGAAATTATTTTAGATGCACGACACTGTAAGGAAATGTTGAAATATTTTCTATGACCATTAGTTTTAGGGATTGTAGGTAGTCCTAAGGTGTAAGTAGATACCCTAGAGCCAAAACAAATTATAAAATAATTTGTTGGTGAAAACTAAAAATTGATTTCTGAAAATCAATTATGGCATACCATGGAATTTGAAGATATAATCCATGAAAAATTGAATCATAGTGGAAGATTTAAATGGGTGTTGGAGCAAAGAAATGAGTATGTTTGGAATATTTATCAACCACCACCATGATGATGGATTTATTTCTGGATTAAGATATGTTCACAATAAAGTTCGTAGATATACATGTCTATACAGTGGGTGTGATAGGAAGATATTGTTGAAAATTATTATCATTGATAAATTCTACATGTATTAAGTAGCATCTAAATGCCAATAAACATTACTTACCTTATCATACACCTCATATTGCCAAGATTTTAAAAAATCATAAAAGCTAACTAAACATAACATTATTTTAAATTATGATTATAATTATAA
>APFE030992801.1:0-14034 GCA_000404065.3 Pinus taeda
AGGGGGGCGGGTAGCCCCCCTCTACGAGGTCCGGGGCAGCGCCCCGGGAAAATTTTTTTGAACCCTATATTAGGGTGGGCGAACCTACCTATGGTTTTTCGGTCCATGGTTTTGGACGCGATGGTTTTCGGTCCATGGTATTGGATGCTTCGGCATGTATAAATATGTATTGTAACATTGAAAGGAACATAATGAAAATCAAACTGGTAGTCTCGGTTTTGGGATCCAGTGGGAAATATCTGTGTATATGTGTTTTATATGTTATGCTCTCGCATTTTTATTTTTCCTGTGATTTAGAATTCGTATGCAGGTAATTTCTGTACGGGGTTAAAACCTACACATAAAGGATCCAGGAGCCACATTTCACAGGTGTGATGCCTCTAGTGAATGAAAAGAACCAAAATATAAAGTGAACCATCAGATATGCAAGCCCCAAAACATCGACCAACGAAAACCTTATGCATATCAATGAAACCCTGAAATAATAGTTAACCTTTATTATGATTCGATCTCTTTTTTTTATAATGTTGAAACATCACCACTTATTTATATAATTCGATTATGATTCTTTTTGAGAATTTGACCTTTAATTTGAATTTTAAATAGAATGATTTTCCCTCCATTATTCAAACCATGATCATAAATGAATTTTCTCTTAATAATATTTCCTTTTTATTCCATGGAGGATTTATTTTTGGAACAATGGAATTTGAGAGCCTAAGGGTTTCCATTTTTAAATTCTTCATAATACTGCATGAATTTCAACACTCCCTCTAACCTAGAGAGGAGTTTCCATTTCCATAGTCTCATCTCATCTCTACTTTGCTCCTTCTCTAAACAATCTCATCTCAGGTGTCATGTCATAATTCAAGAAGATAGATAGTTGTGTCATCATTACATATAATATCATAGAAGAAGAATAATTCAAAATCAATGGTAGGGGATTTCAATCCTCAAATCCTACTAATCTTTGTGTCAAATCCCATGACCAACATCTTAGCTACATCAACAAAATCTCCATCTCAACATATCTCAACATAACTCAATTCCTTTTATCATTAGATGAATAATATTGAACTACTATAAGAAGAAGAATAATCATCACAGGGAGTCCATCTCAACCCACATCATCATCATAGGAAGCATATGTATTTCATCCTATATCCAATATTCAATATGGTCATCTAAATTATTGTCATCGTGTCATGTCTTAGAAAATGTTTACTCATCTCCAATTGCTGAAAAATATTGAATTTGAATAAGGAGAATATGACATCATAGGGGAGCTAAAACTACTACCCTATATCCATATGGAAGCCACTGCTATTGTTAGTTCCTGCCAGTTAATTTAGTTACCAGTGATTAAATATACTCTTACAAGGTTTGTTAGGGTCTTGAGGTCAAATTTTTATGGTTTCAAATAGCCTTTCAATAAAATTTGGTCACTGGATGTTGTGTCTAGGTCACTGTTGCTCCCTTCACTTACTTATGGCCTTCATCACTCATTGTGGTCATTGTCTTCTTTGAGGTATCATATCTTCATTTAAGTGTTTTGGGTCATGAAATGGTTAAATTACTCATTTTAGGTCATGGTCTAGGGTTTTTGCTCCATGTGTCATCATGATACCATATGTCAAAACAAAAAAAATATGTTCATCATGTGAGTCAGTGGGTAAAGAGAGTTAACATCTTAGGAAAAGCAAAACGGTAAATGTTTTATTTTAAATAAGACAATTCTGCAGTACACTACCTCATTTAATCATTTCTCAAAGGGACATATGATGTCATGCCACTACCAAAGAAAAAATCAAATTTCAAGCTACAAAGGACCATCCAAATCATCAAAAGGGTTTCATTTCAACATTCACAGGTTTAAGCATCTCCTTGGCAAGTAAGTAAGCATCAAGCACCTCTTATGCATCCTTCATTTTGAAGGACTTAGTGAAAATTCCCCTCCTAGGGTTTTGATGTGATTTTAGTGTCCAAATTATTTTGCTTCATTTCAGTGATAAAAATCCTATTTTTTATGTTCCATAACAACCACACATACATTATATACCCGTCCCAACCATTTCCCATACCCATTCCCTTCATTTCCCCTCATTTTCCCTAAACCCTAACTCAGTGCTACGTTTTTACAAATTTTTAGGCTAGGACTACGTTTTGGACTTTTTCACACCTTCCCTCACTCTTTTCAAGAAATTCACCTCTCTAAACTCCCTAACATCTATCCCTACCCCTTTATCTCCCTCCATTTGCAAAAAAATCCCTTTTCTCTTTGAGGCCATTTGCTGCACATAGGGACATTTTTGCTTCAAAATATGTTTCTGACCAAATAGAGAACCATTTTACAAAAGTGAAAGAGGTTTTCGTCAATGATAGGCCAAGGAACAAAAAAATCATTTTGTTTATGCATAGGTGTTACAATTTGAGAGAAATACCCAAACTACACTTTCTACAGGAGAGTTGTTGCACTTTTAGACAACCTGATTTCAAGACATCTTTTTAGGGATTTAGAGTAGGTGTTGGTAGTTCTTAAGGAATATATTGTGTAGAAGACATCATAATATTTCCAACCATACTACTTTCAGCCAAAAAATCCTCCATGAAGGTAGTCAAAATTTCTTTGCAAGATGGCATTGTGCTTTTGTCAGAGACACCCTGCGTTTTTGGAGCGACCTTGGGAAAAGCAATTGTTATCCCTATTGGAGTGTACAAATTACATTCTTGAGGGATCCATCTTGTATGAGACTTCAGGATATTTCCAACGAGCTATCAATTTCACAATTTGGAGTAGCTTAAGGCCTCCAAAAGCAGGTTGGAATACAGATCGTTGCGCACAGAGAGCCTATGCTCCTCACCTACACAACACGCTACACATAGGTGGCCTTCGCTGCGCACAGGGCAAAGTTCTCTAGAATTGGTGTTTGATCACAAAAATCCATTTTTCAAAACTCCTCTTCAGTAATTTCATCCTCTAGACTCTATAAAAAGTAAGTTTAATCATTTTCATGCACTCCTTTGCTTCATATGTCAAGAAATTGATCAAATACTTCTTCTCCTAAGGTTTACATGATTTTCATGGTTTTGATCTTAAAGTGATCAAATTCTGCCCCAAACCCTAGTTTCCTTGTCCCTACACCTCAGTTTGCAACAAATACATTATTCCCATCCATCACAGAACCCTATCCCCTCATTTTCTATCCTTTTTCTCTAAACCCTAATCTACCCTATCTCTTTCAAGAGCAAGCCTGTGTTTTGGCCTTTTTCACTCCCTCCCCTCATTCATTTCCAACAATTCCTTTTTCTCCTACTCACTGACATCATCCCCTACCCTCCTAAATTTCATTAAAAATTTAGGCAATTCTTAAGTCCATCATACCACCTCATTCCCTCACAACAACATATTTCACTATTTTTACTTGTTTTCCACCTAGGGTTTGAAAGTATGGAGCCTGATTCACCACTGTTATAGACATTTTTGGGCACTTCAACCCCAACCAAAAATGTCCATAAACTAAGGGCTCCTAAGTCCCTAAAAGTGTTGCTTCACCACTTAAAGGAACAAGGTCAGTTGATTAGATCATCTCCCAGAAGTTCTCCACTAAAAACTGCTCATAAATGGTCAAAACTGGACCATACTGAAAACCCATTGTAGAGGGTGCGATGCACATCACCTTCCCTGTGTACAAGGTGCGATGCATACTGAATTTATCCTCTGTAGGGTGCGATGGTCGGGAATGGACAAATGGCAGGGACAAAATCCGAGGTGGAAGATCATGGAATCTTCCAGAAGCTTCCCCTCTAACACTTGCCTCTCCGTTTTCGACCAGGGATGAGTAAGAGATCATCATTCTCCAAGTGGAAGCAGGAACTATTAGGGAGAAGACATTAATCAAGATCCTAGAAGATGAATCACCTCCTTATAATCATCTATATATGGATCCCTTATCACAGAGATCCAGAGGGTGGAATTTGTATCTTATAGAGAAGTGTTGTTGGTTTTCTGGTGTACATTCATAGTGTTGGGTGATCTAAGCTTTACTTGAGGTGAAGAAGGGCTTTCTAGTTGGAGGATGATGCTGGGTTAGAACATATGGTTGTAATCCTCTTGCTACTTTTCATCTTAATAAAGCTATTCAAGTTTTCCTCCATATTCTTGTGTACTTGTTTTTATATGCATTTGTATGGTTAACACACATCTGGTCCTGCGTTATTTATGAATATAGATCTTTGTTCTTCGATAGTAGTATGTTGCTATGATTCCAAAGGTGCTCTTTGAAGCTGGACAGACCAAGAAGAAGCGGCAAAGCTCTATCAGGAAGGAGAGGAAATCAAGCACAAGACTAAGGTTTGTCTCTTTGGTTCTCCTATTATCTATTTTCATAAAGGAAAGTGAAAATAGACTTTACTTGTTTGTTTCTAAGATAACTACCAGTCTTAGTGGGAATAGCAGCATCCGAGTGGACACTATTCCCGGTAAAAAAATGGTGACTCCACTGGGGAGTGGCTAGATTTTTCGTTAGCCTATCTATCTTTGTTTCTTTTATAAACTTACAGACGGAGCCTGAAGCCAAGCCAGCTAGCCTTCGAACTGCATTTGTTATACAAATGCAAAGTAGATCAATGTTGCTTCAGTCTATCTCTGGGTTTTGTTTATGAATTAAGCAATCGATCTGCAGACAGTCTAATTTCCCTAAGTGGTGGCTCTAGTAACCTCTTTAGATCACCCCTCTATTTTACATATATTGAACATTACTTACTCGGCCTAAATCCCTGAACTGAATTGCAAACTGTGAGTAAAAACTTGTTTAAAGTCTCGCACTGGTGCCATCGCACCCTGCCTTCAAGGTAAACTGTATGCATCACACTTCCCAAGTGCAGTAGGTGCGTTGCATACTGAATTCATAGTGTGACAAGTGCGATGGTTAGGGAAGGTTAACTTTACCTTCAGACTTTGGGTTTTTCCTCACTGTTTTCAGTCCTATTCAGGAGTTTTGCTGTCTGTAGTCAGTATATCTCTATGAAAACCCCCTTCTCTTACATTATTCCGCCTCCTTAGTGCAAAGAACTGTAAGTGTTTTTATGTATTGTGTGTCATTTTCAGTTCTCTTTTGCAAAAAAGTAGCATAGTCGAACTGTCGTTTCTGGATCTGAAAGTGTCGTAGCTGTCGTTTTTAGTTTTAGAAGATAATCCCATTGTTCTTGATATTCGATTATATAGTTACTATTGCATATGATTTGAATTAGTAAATTTTAAAGCGTTGAAAAGCAATTTTCATTTCGAAATCACAAAGTGTCTCTCTTACCTTCACTTCATTTTGAAAGGAAATTGTTTGAGTGTTGTCACTTTGAAAATAATTCAGATTTGCACATAAATTTCTTATCATCATTCATACATTAAGAAGGCTGAAAACAAATACATGCATGTGAATTTGTATTTTGACTGCGTGGTTTGATTTAGGACAGCGCATTTAGCATGTGCTCTGTGCTCTTCGCAAAAATATTCTTAATTTTCTTTCCTTAGTAGCTAGGATTTTCATTGCCAAAAGAATATTAAACGTTTGTTTATCATCTTAGACTGCATTTTAGGAATTATATACACATCACGTAGTGAACCTGAAAGGCAATTTTTTAAGCAAGATCAACTTAAAATAAATTTAATGAATCTAACAACACTTTGGAACCTAACACACAACATCTAGAGGTCTAGGCTATAGATATATTCCGACGTCATAAAACCTGGTAGCTATTGTTTTCATTGTTGGTTGGGTGATTCCTCCACTCTAAGATGACAAGTGCTAGTACGGACTTGTGCTCCCATGTACCGTCGAGTATATTTTGGGAGACCACAATAGGCTGCATCCTTTATCCTTAGGAAGTCGTGTCTGCCGCCGTATCAATCGCAATGCACTGAACACAGCATTCAGGAAGATTGACTATCGTACCGTAAAAAGTATTCTACAATTTTGTGATTGGTTTAGTAATCCCCTCTGCCTAGATCTCTAGAGAATTCCATTTTTCTCCTTTTCAGACTCCTTAAAGGAAAAGGTCCTCTGAGCACTTGTCACTTCAGGCTCAATAAAAATCGAAGGTGACTAGAGTCATCTTTTGTTTTTTCTCGACTCTTTAAAATTGAAAAAACAAGTTGTGTCAAAGTGTCTAAAATTCATTTAAATCGAAAAACATTTTTCCCTTTTATTTGGAGTTGATCAAGTAATCTGCAATCGTGGAAGAAAGTCAATCAAAACCCCGTCATTCGCAGAGACTTACGAGTCAACCATCGTTGACTCCAGAAGTGAAACTATTCCTGACGAAGCAAAATTGTTTGACTGGATCAAAGTCCCCTAGGTTGGTTGGAGCAAGCACTCCAACATCCTCAGAGACTCTGGTTACTCTGAACATTTCTGGTATCCATGCCTCAACAGAAGAAATTCCACAACAACAAAAGGACACTACAACTGATCCTAGTGTGACGGTTAACACTTCTATTTCTGAACCGGCTCTGTCTATAGCTGATTCGGAAGGTGTTACTCCCCGACCATCTGTTGTTGTAGAACTTATAACTTCTTCAATACCAGAAATATTTTACAGACCTGACGGTCTGCCTCTTCCTCTTGGATTGACTGCCACAGAAGAGATTATGGAAGATCCTCCATCTAGCACTCCAACGCAACTTGGAGCTGGGATCACCCTATATTCTTCTTCATCAAAAGATATTCACCTGCCATCGGAAGTTCCTGAAGAATCACTGAGGAATCTTTTGAATAGACTTAATATGTCTGAACAACCGTTGACATCAAGGACTATGTTACCTGACACAGCAACAATAGAAGCTCCTTCTGCTACTCCGACAATGTTTGCTGGCATGCCGTCTGTCCAAACCAACTTTCAATCGATGGATGGAGTCCATCCAGGGGCTATTTCGATAGTATGGACTATTCTCGTTTGTTCGTATGGAATTATATTTGGAATCTCTTACGTTGAGTCTCAACAAATTGATCTTTCACAAGGTCAATTTGGGCAAACTGGTCCCCAAAGGCAAATCATTCCTTTGAGTACTGGATTACTGTCGTATGGAGGGCCGTATACCCTTTCATTGCCTTCCTCGAAAGGACAACCATGCATGAGTTCACAACAAAATTTGGGTTATGCTGGAATCATGACTAGCGGTTGGGTGCCAATATTGTCTCAACAACCAAGAGTTATATGTTCAATACAACAAAGTTTACCTATGACAAATATCCCCACTACACCGGCTATTGTGGCAGTATCGTAAGTACAAGCGTCACCAATTGTATGCCAACCTCAAGTTTCACAGGTTGTAATGCAACAAACTCTTGTACCTATGACACAACCACAATCACCAACTAGTGGAATGGCACAGGTTCAAACGGGGAACACCAACCCCCATCTTGGTCAAATAGTCAGTACTGGACAACAGCTCATGACTTTTCAACCATGGTTGGTGCAATACCAACAACCGCAATTCCACCAGGCTTACCAAGGATATGAGCAACAAGTCTTTGCAAGTAACAGGCAGCCGTATCAACCATATCATAATGGTTATGCCCATCAACCTTACCAAAGTTACCAACATCAAATGCATTATACTGGTATGCAAAGACTGACTGCTCAAACAGTTCCGTCTTATCCTGGGTATGCTCAACCAAGCCTGAATCAACAGTTGCCTTTTGTGGCAACTTTAGAGTTACTGGATCTAAGTCGACTAATGAACAATCCAATTGCCTACGCCCCTTGGTGGCCAGCGATTCCACATAAACCTCCTTTGGATATTCCTAAATTTAATGGAAATCCAGGCAAAGACCCATCGATTCATGTGATGACCTTTCATCTATGGTGTTCATCAAACACTCTCAATGATGATTTGATTCAGCTTCGCCTCTTTCAACACATGTTAACTTGTCTGGCAACAAAGTGGTATATCGAACTGCCTAGAGCTTTGTTTGATAACTTCAGTACCCTAGCCAAAACCTATTAACCCATTTTCAGTTACCTATAAGATACGAAACATGAACTAAGCTACTTACCAATTTCAAACAAACGACAGCCACTCACATATCCGATCATATTCATGAGTGGCGACGTCGTCGTAGAATGGTAAAAATGTATGTTCCTGATCAACTATTGGCTGAATGGTTTATTAGGTCACTGTTACCCGCTATTACATAAGATGTGGAAAAGGGAGGATTCGTCACTGAAGAGCAAGTTATTTCTTGTGCACAATATCTAGACTTGATTTATACTCAGTCTGGCATGCTCTACGATAAAATCCTTGATGCTCCTAGACCAGAATTTTCTGTTCCTCCACCTCCTAAATCAAACAAAGACTCTCATGCTAGTGATGGTGTGATAGGTACGACAAGCACTAAAAACACAAAGGCTACATCGAAAAAGGCTCGCACGGTTTTGAGTCAAAATGAAAATGAGGAACTTCTAGCCTCGGAAGTAAATGCCGTGTCGACAGATAAAGGCAAAGAACCCAAGCAACCGGGAGGCAAGAAGAAAAAAAAAGGGAAGAAGAAAAACTAGGAGGACTCATCTCCTAGAAAATCTTCTACAAACCCTTTTGGGAATGGGAAACCTAAAACTCCATGTCATATATGTGACGAGGATCACTGGACCAGAGAGTGTCCATATAAAGATGAACTTAGAAAATCTTTCAAAAGTTAAAAAACCTCGGCTGTATTGACTGATCCGTTTCCAAATCCAGGAACAAATCTGGTTGCTGGCGAAAATGCTTCCCCATCCCAAGTCCTAACGTTGTCAGTTTCAAAGCAACTGAATGACACTCTAATATTGACAAGGAGTAAAGATGACGGGAATCCACAGATGTTAAAAAACAAGGATAATGAGAAACCTAGTAGTTCAACAACAACTTCGACCGATGTTGTGCCACCCATCATTCCTGAATTAACAATAAAACCACCAAAGGGAGTAGTACACAAATCGACGTTTAATCCTCGTGCCCAAGCAGCACAACAAAATAATATAGTGGAGGATTTAGCCCAATCACCCTCCGTGATGTCGACTCTTAAGGTATTGCAAAATTGCCCCTCCCAAAAGCAGGCTTTATTATCAGCAATAGGTGGGATTTACCTAATGGATTCCAATCTTGTATCTTTTAATCATAAATGATACGACCCTCAATTACCAGCTGAACTAGCTTTCCTCATTCAAGTGAAAGCCCTCAACAAAACTGTTCATAGAACAATTATTGATGAGGGGGCATCCACATGTATCATGTCGGTGAGTTGCTGGAAAACTTTAGGGTCTCCATCCTTGTCGCGATCGTTGACGACATTGAAAGAATTTGATGGACGAACATACACCCCGTATGGAATATTACGTAACTTGCAATTCGAACTGGGGGGAAAACAGTAGAAATCGATGTTGAAGTCATCGATGCAAACCTCGATTACAACATCCTACTGGGAAGACCATGGATATATGCCATGGCAGTCATTGTGTCGACCTACTTTAGGAAAATTGCATTTCCTTCCTAAGGAGGAATTACAATCATCGACCAATAAACTTTTCTCCCCAATAGTTCGCAAGTTATGGGAAGCATTCCAATGATCCATGGAAGCCCTAGCATGCTTCACAATATCAGAGTAGGCCTACTAAAATACCCTATGTTAATGGGAACTTTACCCTACTGCCTCCTACAAATTTGGCAGAAGTGGCTAATGTAGGAACCTGCAATATGATATATTCCATCAAAAAGATGTCAGAAAATGATGTTAAAATGGATCATTTGCATGTTTTGCCTCTAACCCCACTGGAAATATTATAGCAATTGATGTTTTTAGCATGGGAGGCAAACTTGCATCAACGCTCATCAAGCATTTGGATGGATAGGTCTAAGGAATATGGCACGCCTTCAGATCCTTGGTCGTGAGTACACTCTATAGATGAAGGAATCGTTCAATCGTTGATGATTGATGGGGCACCATGGGAAGATTACCACCATCATTCCCATCTTCTGAATTGGAAAGAAGATAATCCCGGTAACCTACACCATCCTTTATTATTTGACTTTCTATTGAATACTGTAAATACGGTGGATTCTGAGAGAAACCTATCCAATATCGAAGAGACTACTGCCATAAACATCTCAACCAAAGCAGATGTTGTAGAGAATAGTCATGTTGGAAAATCTTGTTCTTCTTCAGAACTGGAAATATATAGTGCTCTCTTTCACAAGTTTAGAGATGTCTATGCTTGGTCATATGATGAAATGCCAGGTATTGACTCGAGCATAGTTGAACACGAAATTATGATGTATCCAGATGTCAAACCGGTACAACAGCGGCTATGGCAGGTGCACCCCAAGAAAGTCGTTGCCATCAAGGTGGAAGTTGAAAAACTCCTCCATGCTGGTTTCATTTACCCCGTTCCTCTAACCGATTGGGTATCGAATATTGTTCCTGTGATGAAAGAACAAGGAACGATTAGAGTGTGTGTCGATTACAGGGATGTAAATCAAGCTTGTCCAAAAGACAACTACCCTACACCCTTTATTGACTAGATAATTGATGAGTGCACTGGATGCGGAATATTTTCATTTATGGATGGATTTTCCAGGTATAATCAAATAAATATCCGCCCACAGTACTAGTCGAAGACTACATTCGTTTGTCTGTGGGGCACATTCGCATATCGCAAGCTACCCTTTGGTTTGAAGAATGTAGGGGAAACTTTTCAGAGAGCAATGAACTATGCTTTCCATGACATCAAAAAAATAATTCAACCATATCTCGATGATCTCCCAGCTCATTCGTGAAAGCGGACCGATCTTCCGTGCCATTTGAGAGCGATATTTCTACGTTACTGACACTACAAGATACGACTCACTCCGCACAAATGCGTGTTTTGTGTCAGTTCTGGTCATTTACTTGGCTTCGTAGTCTCAAAGGATGGGATTCGTCTCGACCCTTACAAGGTTCAGGTAATCATCGATTTGCCTCCACCTTCAAACTTGCTTTAGATTTAGAAACTCCAAGGGAAAGCAAACTTCCTTAGGAGTTTCATTCCAAATTATGCCAAACTAGCTAAAGGTTATACTCGTCTATTGAAAAAAGAAGTACCCTTCATTTGGGATCAGGTCGCGCAAGCTTCCTTTGATTCTTTAAAACAATCTCTAATACAAGCGTCATTAATGTATGCTCCTGATTATCAAAAATACTTTAACCTGTATCTGGCTGCAGCAGATATGACCATAGAAATGGTTTTAGTTCAAGAAGACAATGGAATTGAACATCCTATATATTACTTAAGCCAAAACTTAAATAATACAGAAATGAAATACTCCTATGTTGAAAATCTCGCCCTCGCAGCTGTTCAAGCGATACTGAGATTTCGACACTACGTCCTCTTTAGGAAAACTACCATTTTATCAGATTGCAACCCCATGACTTATATATTGTCACAACAGTTGCTGGGGGAAAATATTCAAAATGGATAACAATTCTACAAGAGTTTGATCTGGAATTCAAAAAATCCAAATCAAAGAAAGCCCTGGTATTCACGGAGTTACTATGCAATCTCCCATCGTCGTCCAACGATGCAACTTCCGAAGAAGAAATCGTGGATGAAAATTTGTTTATGATATCTTCAAGTGATTTTTGGTACGGAGATATAATCATCTATCACCAAACACAAACATATAGGTCCAATACCTCACGCTCTGAACAATGGCGTATTCGATACCAAGCGAAAGACTACGTGATCGTCAGTGATACTCTTTACCGTTGTGGTATCGATACAGTTTTGCGGAGGTGCCTCACCCATGAGGAGGCCGAAAAAGTCCTGAATGATTGTCATTCAGGCACATGTGGGGGGCATCAATCTGGTTATGCCACGGTGCAAAAAATTTTGCGAGCAGGATACTTTTGGCCAACAATGTTCAAAGATTGCATAACCGCAGTCAAAAGTTGTCATGCTTGCCAAATTTTCGATAACAAAACCAGAAGACCACCCGCACTACTGCAAGCAGTAGTAGCTGTGTGGTCATTCGCCAAATGGGGCATAGATTTCATGACATGTAACCCCACCACAGCCGAGGGGCATGGGTATATCATAGTCACAGTAGACTATTTTACCAAATGGGCCAAGGCGATGCCTGCATTAAACAACAACAGCAAAATGACTACCCTTATCTTTTTTAATCACGTAGTCTCTAGATTCGGCATTCGACAGGCCATAGTCACAGATCATGGATCGCGTTTTCGTAATCACATGATGGTTGAGTTGGCTGCCAAATTAGGACTGTCCTATGACAGCTCTACTCCGTATTATCCGCAAGCTAACAGACAGGTTGAGGCAATCAAAAAGGTCCTAAAGCACATGCTACAAAGGATGTTCGGAGTCCACAAATGGGATTGGCACCTAATCCTGTACTCGGCCTTATGGGCATACTGGACATCGGTAAGAAATGCAACCGGGTTCACACCTTTTCAACTTGTGTATGGTCTGGAAGAAATCTTACTTGTTCAATGTGAAATCTCATTCCTCAAATTCACAGTCGATCTTCTCCTCAGAACCTCAGAAGAAGAGGCTTGTTTCTTGGAACTAATTCGATTGGTGAAACCTGTCGTGATGCAGCTTCGGCTAACGAAGCTCATAAGAAATGAGTCAAAGCACAGTTCGACAAGAATGTCAAACCTCGCGTCTTCTTAGAAGGTGACCTGGTCTTACTTTACGACCAGGAATCCGATAAGATGGGAGTAGGGAAATTCAAATCGTTATGGATGGGTCCCTATATTGTTAAGTGAGTATTAGCAAAAGGAGCCTACGAGTTGATGGACTATGATGGGATTCCACTGGCGCAACCTCGCAACGGGTTGTACCTCAAGCGTTACTATGCTTGATTTCACGTAGTAATCCTCATGCTTTTGTTACCTTTTTTTTTTCTCCAAGAGCATTTATTTTGGTCAAGTAACCCTCTTTTTGCATTCGTTGCAGATGTCAAACCCACTGGAATCATTCGTTGGATATGCCGACGGAGCAAGTCGTAGTTCGCAGAACCTGTCTGCTACGGCATGGGCCATTTTCAATCCCAGCGGCGAGTTAGTAAGTTTTAGAGGAGTGTGTATTGGTCAGTCTACGAACAATATCGCTGAGTACAATGCATTGATAGAACTCCTCTCTGATGCCATCACACATGGCATATGCCGACTTGTCGTCAGGCTAGACTCATAGCTCGTCATTCTACAACTCACTGGCATCTATTCCGTACGGAATCCAGCTATCTATCGCATGTTCCTAAGGGTCAGAATTTTGGAAAGACAGTTCAATTTCATCCAATATCAACATATTTCCAGAATTTTAAACACATTAACAGACTCATTGGAAAATTATGTGTTAGATAGACATTTGCGACATTTATAAAAAGAAGCATCACATCAATATATGCAGCAGGATCATATAACTTACCCAAAATAAAGCTCCGAAAATCAAAAATATATACATAACTATTTATAGTTTATATATAATGTTCTGTAACCAAGACAAAATCGGTCAAATGACCCAAAACTCAAAATGCTAGGGGGCACCCTAGTCTAATGATGTTGGTGATAAAAAGTCACCACCTGTGCAATCATGCGTAAAAGCCTAGTCCATTGACTCGGCACTCAAGTAGTATGTCACTGCAACTGCAGAGGTAGCTCGTTGGTCCTCACATCCGGGATAACAAGGGCAAGACCCTCGATCTGATCCTGTAGTGCTGAAAGAGTCTCGACCACGTCAAGGTCGCGAAGGATGGTCCTCCCAACAGCCTCTCCTGCTGGAGCGGCCGCTGGATCTCTGCGGCGTACTGCCGGTCGAACTGGTCCAATACCTGCATGAGCACATGAGTTTTGATTAGTCTTGGTCAAGAAAAACATAATAACATTATAAAGAACAATGAACAGAGATATGGTCAGAAGATTTACCCATAGCACCCCACTGCTCACTAGCCGACAACACCAAATCCGGGTCACCCCGGAAATCCATGCCAGCATATGGAAACCT
>APFE030992809.1:13178-41828 GCA_000404065.3 Pinus taeda
TCACATCCATTTTTTCTACCTCAAAATCAAAAGCAACAACAATAGATAAAAGTAATCTAATAGAAGCTACCTTGGACTGTGGAGAAAAAAGTATCACCAAAATCAATTCCCGACACTTGGAAATAACCTTTTTCTATCAATTGAGCTTTATATTTCTCCACCTTGCCTTCTGCATGCATCTTCTTCTTAAACACTCATTTACTACCAATGGGTTTCCTTCGATATGACAACTCCACTGGATCCCAAGCCTCATTTTTTCTGCAAAGACGTCATTTCATCAACCCTGGCCTCTTTCCAGAGTTCTAAATCCTCTAAATATACTACTTCCCTGACAGTTCTGGGATCATCATTAGTAATAGATAAAGAAAAATTTGAACAGACAAAAACTAGACTATACCTTTTTGGCTACCTTCTTTCTCGAACTGATCTTCTCACATTTGGAGTTTGTGGCTTTTCATCTTCTGATTGTTGTAGAGTCTGATTCCTCCTCCTTTATTTAAAACTCTATCTTCTCAGGTTCCTTTCATAGGACTTCATGTTTAATAACATATTTCATCTCTCTAAACACCACATCACGGATATACACAACCTTCCTTGTTTATGGGTTCCAAAGCTTATAATCTTTTAAACCGTCCTTATACCCAATAAATATGCACCTTTCAGATTTACTATCCAACTCAGTTATTTTCTCCTTTGGAACATGTACATATGCATCACATCCAGATACCCTCAAATGTGAAAGAGAGTGTTTCTTACTACTCCATACCTCTTGTGAAGTCTTATCCTCCAACATTGATGAAGGTGATCTCTTGATAAGGTAACATGCAGTCTCCACTGCCTCTGCCCATAATTCGTGTCCTAACCTGACACCACTGAGCATGCTTCTTGCCTTTTCCATCAACGTCATGTTCATTCTTTTTGCAACTCCATTTTTCTAAGGTGTGTACAGATTAGTCTTCTATTGTGGTATAGCACACCTCTTACAAAACTCTTCAAATTCCTTCTTGCAAAACTCTCAACCATTATCTGTCCTCATCACCTTTATCTTTTTCTTTGTCTATTTTTCCACTAGAACCTTAAATTATTTAAGCCTGTCAAATAATTCAGGTTTCTTCTTGAGGAAATATATCGATGTATTCCATGAGAATTCATATATAAATGATACATAGTACACAAACTTACCCAATGATGGAATTGACATGGGTCCAAACACATCATTGTGCACAAGCTCTAATATATGTTTCACCCTCTTAGCACCAGAGGGGAAACTCACCTGATTTTTCTTCCCATATACACAATTTTCACAGAAATCAAAATCTAAAGATAAATTGGACATACCTTCTACTATGCCATTGCGATGAAGTATTTGAAGGCCCTTCTCTCCAATACGTCCAACACTTTGATGCCATAGCATGGACTTTTCTCTAGAGACCACTCGATTTTCTGCTCCACTTCCAGGAACCACAAAATTGTTGCACACATCAATAACAATGCTACTATGAAGCTTTTACAAAGTTCAAATCTGAACTCCCCACATCAATACTAGTGCTCCTCGAACCATCTTACAGGTATCTTTCCCAAACACTATTTTTACACCTGCATCATCCAACTTTCCTACAGAAATCATATTTCAGGCCAATGCAGGAATATGTGGAACACCCGAAAGTGTTATAATCCTTTCGCCTTGCAACTTCAACATGAATTTTCTACAACCAATGATTCTAGCCTTCCTAACATCCCCTAAGAAGATATCACCACCATCATATTTTTCCTACTCACAGAACCACTCCTTGTGGGGAGTGAAGTGAAAGGAAGCACCTAAGTCAATGAACCATCCCTCATGATCTACATGTGTACTTGAAGAAGATGCCAAGTACACATCCCCACCTTCATCTGAGGTGGTTTTCAACTCTACAGAAGAAGCATGTTCATATCCCTTTCCTTTATTAGGAGCTTTAGATCTACAGTCCTTTTTCAAGTGCCCTTCCTTTCTACATTTCTAGCACACCTTTACAGGATTTCCTAGAGATTTAGATCTCCCTCTATATTTAAATCTCCCACTCGAGGATTTTTTTTTTTTCTAGGACCATCCTCGTATAGACAAGGCATCACCATTCTGGTGCTCTGTAATTTTCCGTCTCATATCCTCTGATAGCAAGGATGAAATTATTTCATCAAACTGCAAAGAATTCACATTGCTACCTATTCTAACAACTAGACTATCCCATGAATCTGGTAGAGAACATAACAAACTAATGCAGTTATCTTCATATGAAATTTTTATATCAACAGATAACAACTGGCTTACCATAGTATTAAAGGCATTCATATGCTCTGTCGCCGAGTCTTCATCCTTCATCCTCAGGTTATACAACTTTTTCCATAGGAATAGTTTATTCACCAGAGAGTTAGATTGGTACAAAGTCCCTAACTTGTCCCACAAATCCTTCACTGAATCTTCCCCTGATACATTTAACAATATTGAATCTGAGAAATAAAATCGTATTGTGCTCTTTTCCTTCCAACCCAACCACCCAGTCTTCAGCTGACATTTTCGTTGGTTCAGTACCCAAATCTACCATGAACCACTGATCTTTATCCACTAGCAGATCCTCCATCTTGAGTTCCACAACTCAAAACTCTGACCATTAAATTTCTCGATCTCTATCTTTCCACTGCTCGCCATCTTCTTTCAGCGCAAGAATCAGTCCCACAGATATTCCACTGAACAGGGTCTACCATAGGCCCGAGCGAAATCCCTTAGCAGCAAAGGCATCCCCTTGAAGCCAAAACATTTTCGAAACCAAATATAGGTCCATACAGAAATTACCTGCATACGAATTCTAAAAACAAAAAATAAACAATGTCGAGAGCATAAAACATAAAACAAATATACACATAGATTTTCCCCTAGATCCTAAAACCGAAACTACCAAATTGATTTTTTATTATATTCCTTTCAATGTTACAATACATATATATACATGTTGAAGCATCCATAAATCTCAATCCATTAACCCTGGATTAGAACATAACTATAGTTCCTTTGATTGGATCTACAAAATACCATGGGCAGAAAACCATCGTGTCAAAAACGTGTGTGAAACCACACACAAAACTATAGATAGGTCTACCCACCTACTATAGGTTCCAAAAAAATTCCCCACGGCATTGCCCTGGACCCTGTAGAAGGGAGACGTTGCCCCCCTCAAACCCCCTGATGCACTTGGCGCAACAAACAAGGGGGGCTATCGCCCCCCTGTGACCCACCCTCCCCCATGCATGGAGCTAGTTGTGGAAAGAATACAACACACACACAAAACAAATAGTGGCACTATTAGGCTTCAATCACTATCTGGTTATGTGTCTCAGGATGTGGCATTTTAAGTTAGAAAGTGATCATACATCTACAAGAAGGCAGGCAAGTAAACCATCAAGATAATCTTAAAAATAGTGAATTGTTAGCCTTATGAACCAAGTCATTTCACATTCCCATGCATTGATTTGCATAAGGGTGTGGTTAAAATGTCAAATGTGTTAAAAAAATGTATCAAGAAAAAAATTTGACCATGATGCAAATTTGTAAACCCTTTTCACAATTATTAAAGAGATTTAATATCAAGGTGTTTCATGAATTCATGTACTCATGTGAAGCTTAAGAGTGTTTATTATTCCATATATATGTTACCTAGATATGTCAAATCCAACACGAAAAAGTAAAAATATGATATTGTGTCCTTACAAGTAAAGCGCTAATTATTTTTAATTTACGTTAATCATTTTTAATTTTGTCACTTATTATCTAGTCGTATGTTTTAGTCCTAGAGTAAATTAGTCATTTAACTTAGTCACTTTTAGTTGAGTCACTTAATATCCAGTCATATATTTTATCCCTAGACTAAATTAGTCGTTTAAGTTAGATGTTTTTAGTTCGGTCACTTAAAATTTTTCAAATTTAGTACTAATTCACTTGAAATAATTTTTGTGACTATTTTTTTTAGTCGCGTAGTCACTAATCTCTCATTTTGTACTAGTGATATCCTTGTTTGAAATTCATAGAAACTTGTCTTTAGTCGTATTTTCTAAATTGCACGATAATTATTTTCCCTTGCAGATCATTTTGGTGACTTGGCCAAGTTCACGTGAAGAAATATTACTTCTGTGATTCTATCTAGCCAACCATTCTGCACTTTTATGTTGCTTTTCACCTTTAACAAGGTTGAAGGGGAAAATAGAATCTGAAAAGATTTGCAAGTAAGAGAGACATATATATCTTGTATGTATTTTTCTTCTTTTGATTATTTGATATGTAGGTTGTTTTTGTTGTAGATTATTTTATCTATAACCCAAAGAGTACTTAGGTTAACTGAGAGGTAGTATCACGTGATTTTCAGGCGTTAAATGTCTTAACACATTTCACATATTTTTTGAAGTGGATATGCCACTGTGGTAATAGTTGCAATTATCCTTGACATCACAAAGATGACAAATGTGAGTTAAAAAGGGCCACAAGGCACAACACAAGGTATGTCACTAATGCCACTAAGGATGTTAATTCTAGACTCGCGAAATATACAATCACATCCACCTGTGGTTACGAACCCTAAAGCCAACTTCTAAATTGGCAAGGCTCTAGTAAAAGACATTCATGTATGGCTGTAAGACCCCTTTACTAATATCTAAGTATCTCAGAACCTGTTCCTTAATGCTCGAATCTCAAATATAGAAAATATTCATAAGTATGACATGAGTTAGACAATGAAGATAAATGAATGACTTTTGCAATCATTTAAGGCATGTGTCATAAAATTATTCTAAGCAATTGTTGATAACCGTCCACAAGCAACTGAGTTTTTTCTTGAAATTAGTATAATTGCACAGAATCCTCACCCATATGTCAATATCCAGTCAAATATTAATAATAGATTTTATACCAACCGGCCCCAATAATGAGTTGCATGACACACTATTAGACCCAGGTGGGATAGTTCAGTTTGGACTAGTTGGTTAAAATAAGTAATTCACGCAAATTCAAGAATTCATTTTGGTAACAGTTTGAAAGCAAGTTTACCTGCAATCAATGGATTCTGCAGCAACTTAAGTAGTAGGTCCAATTCTAGGTGCAATTGATTCGGGGCCAGTGAATGATCCAACAACATACTCAACAACAAAGGTACCAAATATAAATCCAAGCATCCTTGTGCGATATATAAGTGAAAGGATTGAGTTTACAGTTTGTAGAGATCATATAGTCCCCCAGTCCCATGGAAGTAGTGATCTCGCTAATTATGACTAGGTTGTAATTCCAATTTAATAGCCATAGAAAGGATTTTCAGTTTACTAAGTGAAAACAGGGGCATAAACACCCACAACACTCGATAGCACAGGCCACCATTATAAGCACCCTCATTTTGAGATTCCATTTAGTTAGCCATAGCCTCCTGCCCTGTCCCATGCCCAAAAGTATGAGCTTAAGGATATTTCCTAAAGTCGTGAAAGGTGAGGATGTTTTCTTCCTTCCTGAAAGTGGAATAGGAATATCGGGTTTATGAAGGTGTGGGATGGCGCACTCACTGAAATTTGATGAACAAGAGAACACTCAAATACAATAATAAGAGAGAGACCCCACAATTCAATTCACGAAATAACAAACCACTGAAATAAAAATAAAGATACAGAAATGAAGGAAGACAACATGGGAGGGAAAAAGATCTAACCATGGATAATGTCAAGGGGAATTAAATTCCATTAAATAAAATGTTGAGTCTTTTATTTTTTTTAATGGGAGTCATTTCTAATTATAAATAATTCTTAATTTTATGAAAATTGTTAGGTCTTTGTGTCACCAGATATTATTTGATGTTATTTTGGTTGATTTATCAAAATTGAATTATGGTGATATCAAAACAAGCTTTGTGTGGTTAAAAAGTGCAAAAAAGTAGCAATGTCTTAGTAATGATCAATCATCATTTCCAATTAAATGGTTTGCTTGAAAAGGATAACTAATTAATAGAGATTTTTTATGATGTTCAATAGAGGGAGTCAACAGGGGAAAGGTAATACTTTGGCTCTCACATATTTTAGAAAATTGATATATGTTTGTCCATAAACATTAGGGATGGAAAATAACATAGGTTAGAGAGCTAAGTTTTTTCCAACTTAGTTATATCTTGAACCACAAATCGGTGTTGATCTTATGGATATGATCTAAATTTGGTGGATTGTAGGGTATTCTTGTCATTAAATAAGAAGGGTAGACATCAAAATAAGCTCTATGTAGTCAAAAAGTATAGTGAAGTAGTAATGTCATAGGATTAATGATCATTTCTAATGAAATGTTTGTTTTAGTAAGGATAACTAATCTATGGATATTTTCCATTAAGTTCAATAGAGGGAGTCAACATGGGAAAGGTGATAGTTTGGCTCCCACGTGCTTTAGAAATTGATCTCTTTGTCCATAAACTTTATAGGTGGAAAAAAATCCTAGGCTCTAGAGCTAAGTTTGTTCCAAATTATCTATATCTTGAACCAAAAATTGTTGTTGACCACATGGATATGATAGAAATTTGGTGGTTTGTAGGGTAGTCTCATTATGAAATAATTTTGTCACTTATTATCTAGTCATATTTTTTAATCCTAGACTAAATTAGTCATTTAAGTTAGTCGCTTTTAGTTTAGTCACTTATTATCTAGTTTTATATTTTATCCCTAGACTAAATTAGTCATTTAAGTTAGTCACTTTTAGTTCAGTCACCTAAAATTGCTCAAATTTAGTAGTAATTCAATTGAAATAATTGTTGTGACTAATGTTTTAGTCACCTAGTCATTAATTTCATCATTTTCTAGTTGTGAACATATACTTGCAATTTATCCTACTTCTTACTTAAGATTCAAAAGAAATCTTAGATTAGATATATATATATATATATATTATATAATCCCAACACATATAATAATAAAATTATTTACTATTGAATCTCTAAAAATACAATAGGAGCTCCCACGCTTCTCTCAACCGATGAATTGTTATCTCTAAGTAGTTCCTCTAGATCTATAGACTCCTCTTCTATCTAGAAATAATCAAACAATTTCCACATAATCACTTCCCCAATCGACTAATAGCGTCGTTCTAAATCTAGGTTGAATACTTTAATTACATAGGTCCAATCTTTATCTCCCACAAGAACCATTTTTTTTATTTGCAAATTTATTTCCTCTCCGGCAATAGTTTTTTTTTAAATCATCTTCCACCCATGATATTTCTCTCCATACATGATCCTTCTAGTGGTACGTAAAAATCCTCCTTTCAAGATGGATGATTTTCATTTTATGTGTCTATATCCTTTTTTTGGAACAAACTAATTCTAATTCTTTCTTGACACTTGGGAGCTTAACTACTCACATGATAGCTCCTCTTATATTTTTCGAAATGTGAATAAGTAAAAAAAGAAAAAGAAAAAATAATCATTAATAATATTGAATATTTATAATCTCACAAAATTATTCAACTCTTACTTTTGAGTCTTTCAACCATTTTTCAAACTTACAAAATATAAAATTATAAATAGAAATTGATTTTACGAGGGATATACTACATTGAGTCTTACGAAATTATAGGTTGGCTATCTTCACAAATACTTTCTTTGTAAGCTAGGAGACCTTATGGCCCAATTTTTCAAATGGAGTTGGGCAACGTCTATGGAGCCTCGCTCCTTTCCACTAGTGATTTCCCATGATGGTATGCACCAACCAATCAAGGTTCATTTTATAAAGATACTTGTTGTATCTCCCTCTGCTATTTTTAGTGTAAAAAATCCATTGGCCCACATTCTTAGGCATCTTAGGCATCTTTGTGGAGGACTAAATATTTAATATAAATAAAATTGGTTATAACATTCTTTATTATTGATATTTTAATTCTATTAAAAAATCATTAATAAATAAGTATATAATTTTTAAATATTTTCTTATAAAGTCATTTATGAATACGCATCTCATTTTAAAATATTTTTGTTATATTATTCAAAACTAAAATCTCAGCTCGTGAATTCTTTTATTATATTTTTATCGTATCATAAAAAGTAAAACTAGATTCTAAACACTTCTTAAAAAAAACAAAAAACTAGAAAAAAGAAAAATAAAAGAATAATTAAAAACATTTTAAGAAACAAATAAGACATAAAACCAATTTCGATGAAGTTTTTATTGATTTTTAATATCTCGGAAGTGATTTTATGAGAGATACCTCAATAATTTGAATCGAATATATGCAATCATTTATAAGAGCTACTTTAACAGATTAATAACTTGAAATGATGTGTCATCCCACATTACAAATGATAACAAATAATCATTATCTTCGCTCTCTACTAACCACTAAATTGTTAGAAAAAGATATATATATAAAAACATAATAGCAACACATAAAGGAAATAACATGTCAATATCATATTTTATGGTGAAACTTTGGGGGAATTGGCTCTTAGTAATACTTTTAGTACTTTTTCATCCAAAAACATCTTACAATGGAGTCAACATGCTTATAAGTAAGCTAAATTACATGAAAGTACAATGAGTAACAACATGGCTTACAAAAATATCTAACCTATAAAATCCCAATGATAAACCTCTACCCTAACAATTCCCTGAAACTTGAATAAACATATAAACTTAGTCTAAGTATCTTTGTTGAAGTCTATATAAAAAAGTTACCACCCATGAGAATACACGGGTAACTAGTCATTATATCCATTAGTTTACCATGACACTTTTTTCATACATGGTTCATTAGCCATCTCACACTCCATAAATATAGTATATGAGTACACATGTTACCCTCATATCTATTCAAGTGATCCATTCCACAACTTTCATCATACATAACTCCATGTGCCACTACACTCAACTTGTATGCCTAATTAGCATGTCTTATAATGAACTAACCTTATACCTATTGAAGTAGTTCATTCCACCACCTGACCATTTATCTTCTCTATGCATGAGAAAGATGACATGATGTGCTATTGTGCTATAACATGTATGCCTAATTAACATGTCTTACAACAACCTTGAGGAATGCATATTTCCTATAACTACCTACTTTATAATTTAGACCAAACTCTATGGGTCTTCATGCATTACTACAACTTTCCATAACATATTATACCCTTCACCAAGCCTCGAAGCCATCTACTCTAGCTATGTTCTCTGGTATATGTAGCTACACAACCTTTACCTTGCTATATCTCTAATCAATTATGATCCATACTTTGCAGATAATCCTTCGTATCCACTCAACAATCATCTATGATGCTTGTCTCACCTATCCTTAGCCTTCTTCATTTCCACCAAATATTTCTCATCAACCCAACTTGTGTCCATTCAACAAACATCATTCTTCTCTTCCCATCATGCATACTTACATGCAACTACTACCCATTGCTAGGAAATCCTTCCCATATTCCTTTCATCTTTGGTGCATTTTAGTTACATTTCCACCTACTCAGCCTACCTATGTGCATAAGAACCATGGTTTCTTTCTAGAGCTTAAAATTAAAACACAAGTCTTGGTCCTTAAAGCACCTCCATATATTCTCCAGCAACCTCTGCTACCATCATACATTTCTATAGTCAATTCCTTGACCACATCATGCACATATACATGTAGATCTCCATGCTCATATACTTAGATTAATTAAGATAAATGACTCGCTCTAAGGATCAACTCAAATCATGTGCTTCAATAGTTACCATAGATACAACATATGTGTACCTTTTAGGCCTCATTGAACCACTCATCCCCTACACTTCCAAGATTAATATTCTAGGCATACAATGGGGCCCTCTCCATGCCATGCACTCTACTACAAGCTCCTCATCATCCATGGAAGCATTTTATATACCAATGATTGCATGTTGTTACCACTTTTGACAAAACACCTCACCACATATTTGTTGACTACCTTGGAGATTTGTGTTCATGCAACTACATGGACTCCTTACTATAGCACAACCATCCTTAACACATCTTGGATCTACAATGCCCATCTCTCCTTGACCCATGTCCAATAGAAAACCTTTTCTATATAACAACAAGTAAAGGGAACAACACATGGATATCATAAATTATCCTGGAAATCCTTGTGGAAAAACCAACTCCTATTAATATATGTATTATTCTTTGGCCTAAATTAATATTTTAATGGAGTCATCATGCCTATAAATATGATGAATTACATGAAAATAAAATAGGCAAAATCACAGCTTACCAAAACCTCAAGCTTGTAAACTACTAATGATAAACTTGTTAATGATTGTATTAGATTAACTCTATGACTTAGTAAAGTTTACTCTAATGATAAGTTATTGTAAGTTGTATCTCTCTCTCTCTCTCTCTCTCTCTCTCTCTCACACACACACACACACACACACACACACATATAACAATTGCTATTTTTAATATATTTTTGTCTTGGGACAATCATAATTTTAAAATGCATATGGGAGGTTGCATGAATATGCTATCCAATTTTGGTGCAATAAGAGAAAGCTACCACAAAATTTTAAGGACATGTGTGTTCTCATAAATGTGATTTTGTTCATTTTTTCCATCTTTGGCCTTTGTCGAAACTCCATGTAGTTTCTAATATTTCCTAGGAACACATATGGATTGTTTAAAAAATAAAATGCAAATGTTCTTAATAAAATAACACGCTTTTTCATTTATCCAAAAAAAATGGGCCAAGGGGTTTACATTGTTTCCCCAAGTGAACCATGGTAGTTTCCCATTTGATAATGTAGCCAAAATGTACATGTGCCCCTACCCAAGGTTACTAGCTTCAAGGTCTTCCAGCTTCATAGGTAAGTCATCATTCCTTTCTTTTTCTTTTTGGTATGAAATAAAAAATGCAAAATTTTCAAGGCATTGTTTTGTTTCATTGTAGATTTATTATATGATTTATAACTTCATATGCAAGCCATCTTTCTATTCTTATTTTTTCCAATATGAAAGGAAAAAATAAAATTTTAGCGGAATTGTACTTTTAATTACACATTGATTATATGTCATTATGATTCGTAAAAACCCAAAACAATATCAAGAAAATGACCTCATAACGGAGTCATAGTAAAAAAATAACATCGAAGGAAATCCTAACCCGTAAACACAAATAAAAAATATTAAACCAATTGCAATTATTGGTTCACGAGCTTAGAAACATAAGGGAAGCATCACGAGTTGTATTATGCACATCATTTGGTACTATCATTACCTCCATTAACCATGTTTAAATCAATTAACAAGTATAATTAAATAGACGACCACGATGAGAGAATTCTACTCCTTTGGGATCAGTAAAGAATAGGTTAAAGACTTTAATATCACTAAATAGATGATTGTGGAGTTATTACTAACCATAGATCCAACCAAACAATTGATATAAGAAACCATCATCTTTGCATGGATTGGTGTACATTTGATCCATAGAAAGATGGATGCGGCACTCTTTATGGTTTTCTATAAACCTTCTTGTAAAGATTTAGAATTATACACTTTTTGTAAATTATGGGTTGATTTCATGATTGTTTTCCATATGAAGTATTTTCACATTTCTAATTTCTAGGAGGTTGGTCTTGGCTCTATCCAAGATAGGCCAAATACCAAGAATAATCCATTGAGAGGGCCACCTACTCCTATTTGTATGGATAGCCTTTCTTCCACCCAAAGCACTTAAGATTTTGGATCTCTTTCACGAAAATATCACTGAGTTAGCACATCTCACATGTAGTCTAGTGTAACATATTTCATTTGTCGTGGCCTCTAAAAGGAGTAGCTTAGACCTTTAGGTGTAGGGACTTCGGTACACATTGACTATATACCACCATCTCCACATAGATTAGCTAGTGTTTCAGGTCAAGTTCAGTAGCACCACATATATGTTCCCATTGCAAGCATACTTAGCATGGCCTAATAGAAGATCCCATCTACTAGAGGTTCATGGATAATGCTAGTACAGTTTTTAATTAATTCTAAATAATTGGCTATATTTAATTATACAATTCAGAAATAATCAATAAAACATAACTTTGAAGTACCTTTTTCACTTTTTTTTGCCATGTACAAATAATGCTCCACAAGGACTCATAGTTATCTCTACAACTTTACAAATTTATTTCAAAAAATTCCATCATTTACATACCAAACTTAAGGCCTAACGGGAACATATGCATTATGTTTTAGAGAAAAAATAGCATACTAGTCTTTAAAAAACAACATTTTCTTTTAGTTATATCAATTTTCCATAAATAAATGTTATATACCTAGGAAGACAATCAAGGAGGATAACAATCATTCCTCCTAACTACTCAATATAATCTTAATTGACATAAATGAAAAATATATAGCTAGAAAACTAATCCATTTTCCTACATTTCATCTTTTTACATCATATTCAAATTTGTTGCAAAAATACTTCTAACCATCTTTCTAATTTCAATGATTATTTTTTTATACCTTTGTATAGTTAATAGATTATTGTCTTTTTATATTGGCATAACCACTCATAAACCATGAGAATTCATCATTAACTTGCACTCACTTAATTATTATAATGATAGTAATAAACAATGATTTTAAATACCATAAAAAATTGTTCCAATTAACATAAAAAAAAATTAATATTTTGTTGTGTACTTTTAAGTTATAATGATAATTTCCTTTTTAACATTGAAATTCTCATTAAATGTAGTTTTAGTTTTCAAACTTCTCACTAAAATCTACATCTTTAGATATATTGTTTAACAAAATTGCATTATATTGATTTTTATTGTGGCTATATATTATATTTGTTTATAAATTTCAATAATATTGATAGTTTAAAGTATTATAAAAAATATTTTCCAAATATAAATATTAAATATTTTTCAAAATATAAATAAAAAATGATATAAATAATAGTTTTAGGAAATATAAAATATAAAAACATAATGAAAAATTATATGTATATTAAAAATAAATAAAATATAAACCTTATAAATTATAACAATTGTGCAATAAATATAATAAACATGTATTACTAAATATACCAACCGTTCTTAGATATCGCAAACCTAAAATAAATTGAAGATCATTTGGAAAAACATGATGTATGATGCAGAAGGAAAGCTTATTTACATTAATACGAAATATGTATATACATAAAACGTATTTTATAATGCTGGTAAAGAGATATGAAAATGCAGATGGCTAAACGGTGCAATCTTATCCTAGAAACAAGTGAATAAAACTATTGTATAGCTTGGTCATGGATAATCCTAACATCCTTCAATCCCCATCACCGGTTTAATCAGGTCTGCAGGGGCAGCGGATGAATTTTCAGTATTGCTGGTAGAACCTGTCAACCCTGCGAAAGCTTCCAGGTGATCAAACCTATTAATGTGACCCTGCTTGAGAGATGGGGCGTTATCGGAAATCGAAATCACTTTTTCTTCTGAAAGGCTTCCGCTAGACGTACTCCCCCAAAACTTATCACTTGAATATTTAAAGAGGCCCCTGGGATAACGACCCACTTTAGTCACGTTAAAAGAAGGCCTGCGGATGTCAGGAAGAGGAGCTTCGCCTTCCAGTATTTGGCAAACATGGCGCATGCCCAGCCTGCTCTCCGGCTCTGGGTGAGAACACAACAACCCCAACTGCAACACCTTCTCCATCTCGCACACATCATATCTGTCCTTATCCAGCTTTGGATCCAATGCCTCCAGCAGCCTCCGCTCTGTGTAAAGTCGCCACACCCACTCCACCAAAATCATCTGCTCGGGGCCCTTCAACGGATCAACAGGACCCCTCCCGCAAGTAACCTCCAACAACAAAACCCCGAAGCTGAACACGTCCGAACTCGGCGTAGCCTTCCCCGTGTGTAGCAGCTCCGGCGCTATGTACCCCAACGTTCCTACAACATGAGTGGTCTGCGGATTCCCATTGTGATCGTACAGTCGAGCCAGACCAAAGTCTCCCAGCCTCCCGTTGAACTCCGAATCCAGCAACACGTTGCTCGACTTGATGTCTCTGTGAATGACCCTCTTCTCCCATTGGTCGTGCAGATACAGCAACCCGGCGGCCACGCCCTTCAGAATCACGTATCGCCGATGCCACGGGAGGACTGTTGTTGGATTCCCGTAGATGAATTTATCCAGGCTGCCGTTTGGCATGTAGTCATAAACGATGAATAGCTGCGTATGCGTTCGGCACCAACCCGAGAGATGAACCAGGTTCCGGTGTTGTAGGCGACCCATGCTCGATATTTCTGAAATGAAACCCTTCATTCCCTCCGTAACCTCCTTATTTATGCATTTCACGGCGACCTCTTTGCCGCTGCTGGGAAGAACGCCCTTGTAGACTTTGCCAAAACCCCCTTCCCCCAAAACGTTTTCTTCCCGAAACTTGCTCGTGGCGATGCTCAATTCCCTGTAAGTCAGCCTGTGGGGCCAGTAGTACTCCATCTCCCATTCTTCGATCGTTTTTCCATACTTCGCTTTGATGAAAAAGACGGCTGTAACAGCCAGCAGGAAGAGCAGAGTAGCCACGGTGATGCCGGCTATGAATCCCCGGCCCGGACGTTTGGAATACATGTTCGCAAAAGAAGGGAGACGAGATAGATTGAGGGACGGCGCCATGCCTTGCGTAGTGAAGCTCCACGCGAGAACATAATGGTTTTCCTTGAAGTACCCTGTGGTCGCTGAAAAGCCAACGAACATCTTCTCTTGTATCACGTTTTCCAGATCGATTTTCAGAGACATCAGCGGCTTTTGCGGTCTCGGCGACCCCACCAACGTGATGGTAACGTTGAGTTGGCTTTGAGGATGATTGTAATCGATCCAGGCCTGTATGTTCCGTCCACTCTTGAGGTTCAATCCATGGAAGCTGTCCTCCCCATGCCAATATCCAGCAGGCTTGGTCTGCACTGAGATGAGACTGTTAATGTTTACACCCACGTGGTTGTCGTCGGGGTCATAGAACTCCAAGGTCTTGATCGTATCGAACTCCACTGCGAATAAGTGATTGTATGGCTGTCCAAAGCTGGTAAGGTTAAGCAAGCCCAGATACTCTTTTGCCACAGCGCCAATGGGAGATCTGTGGGGCATGATGATGAAGGCAAATCCATGTCCGGCTTCAGCAGAGGGAGGATGCGCCATGGAGAAAACGAATGTAGTGCTAAAGGAGGAAAGCGTCCCGTTTCTTTTCATCTGCACGGGAATTGAATAGAGCGCGCGGCCGAGCATGAACTGCGACTGATTTGTGAGGACGAGCACAGACTTGGATCTACTGATTGAAGCCTCCTCTTCCAAGATAAGGTGGGTTTCATTAAATCCATCGAAGATGAAAGTGGTATGTGGATGATCCACATCGGCCTGTGCTGCTATAAGTGGTATGAAGAGGGAGACGATGGCTATCAGGAGGAGTTGCGCCATGGTTCTAGCATCATTGGCTGTTTCTATTGGTGGAGTTGAAACAAATACATAGATGAGTGGTGTCTGAAGCCGCACAGAGACTTTAGAAAAGCACATTAAAATCTTTGAAAATGACTCCGCTTTCGGTATCTCATCTTTCAAAGATTTCCTAGCTTTGAGCCTAGAAATTTGGATAAGGTAGGTAACTAGCATTTCCACTATATGTTGCAAAGGAAACGCGGTACAGTAATGATATAAAAAACAATAGCATAGAAGAAAGAAGTCAAAATTTTATGCAAATGACATAAGAAACAACAACATAGAAGAAAGAAGTCAATTTTTTATGCAATTTTGTTTCTTTACCGGTGTTTATTTTTTATCATCAACAAATCGCTAGATCATCTATTCATATTACCAGGAACCTTCGCGTTTGAGGGCGTTGCCACAATGCCACAAAGCTCATTCTGATGATCACTGGGAAAGGAATTGTTGTGAGAGATGCAAATTCTTTCCATTGTTTCTCGAATGGACTCTGTTCTTGCAGTGATTATTGTAATGCTAATTGCAAATCGTCTCATACAAAATAGTGTGACTACAAGCATAAGCAATTACTTGCCTTTTGTGACAAGCATATGTTTGTTAGAGAAAAACAGAAAAATGCAAAAGCAGAGGGGATTAGTAAAATATTTGATGTCTAATCTAGGGTTCATACATAGCAAAAACATACGTGGATAGTTAGTGACATTTTCATAAGACAGATTGAATTTCTACCTAATTCATTTCTTCATATCGGCCATAGTTTTACAAAAAATGTCGAATAGGGGTTACATTGAGTATACTATTGCTAGAAATTTGCATAATGCAGTGTTGTTGGGTGATATGCCAATGGTGACACATCATGTGATCATATTTCATTGATATAGATGGTATTTCGAGCATAATTATTTAAGGTTACGTGTAGAAGATTTCAAGAGAAGATATGCATGGCAGATTCTACCTGCCCTAACATAATTCATCCAAAAGATACAAAATTTATCTGACAAACTGATTTATCCTAGACAATGTAATTGTTACATGAGAAGGCGTGCATTGGGCTTAAGATTGTAAAATATCTCATAACCTTTTCCAATATACTATAAATCAAGGCCAAAGAACACTAATGTAGGGAATGATAAACATGCGTAGAAGCTAGGACATTCATAACATAGTAAGAAGAGCATTCCCTATGGGGTCCTCTAGGTCAAACCCATTTCTAATTACATGGCCATGCACCTCGCTTCCTTGCTGCGGAGCTTCTGGGCCAGCACACGCACCAAGTACACTGGCAAAGGTAACATGATCTGCCTCTATAGCTGTCCATTGCATCCAGCCATAAAGCCTTAATGCCTCCTCACAATACCCATTTTTAGTATATCTAACAATCATAGTATTCCATGACACCACATCCCATTCAGGCATTTTGTCAAACACTGTCCATGCATTTGTTACATATCAATATTGACTTGTTCGACTTACTCAGAACTAGTCGCTGAAGCTGATCATATAGTGCAAGAACTCCAGCCCTTACTACTCTCAACATAATATTAGCTGTTACTCCTCTAAAGAGGGCATGGATGCCCTCTTGGCGCACAATCTGTTGAAAAGCATGGACGGTGTTGCTATAACTTGTTTCTAGAAAAACAACTTGACAGAAAATTTAATGTGAGATCCATCATAGTTGCTAGAAGTAACATCACAAGCTCAGAACATGAGCAAGAATGTAGATTTTATGTCATATTTCTTACTTGTATAATGTCTTCAGCATGTCGTGTATAAGACAAAGAAAGAAAGTCAATGTTGTTGCGAACTCCCCAAGATGCAATAACCTTAAAAGTACAAACAACAGAAATAAATCAAATTACAAACCTTGTCATAATCAAATCACATGATGCACAATAAACTTTAGCACAAAAATAGACTAGTGCCCTGCAATTTGTAAGGTTACATTTATTTCATGAGATCAAAGATTGAACTAGCTAATATTTGAAGAGCGAGGGTTACCACAATTAGCAAATGCACAAATTAATTTATTTGACACTTTGAATTCATGTTAGTTACAGACTGCATGCTTTCAGTTTATAAGGTTTATCCTAACGTCCTTGATGGATGCCAATACTGTCTTCTGACATTGCTTGATGAACATTTGACAAGGGATGAGAATAATGATGTAATTGAAATTCAAAGATTATGAATAAATAAGGAAGACCTTTATATAAGGGAAATTAACTAAATATGTTCATTTTAAAGATATGCTATCACCAATATTAATATTCATTAGGTTGGGGACAAATAGAAAATTAGCATTAGGTTTCTAACATCCAAACGGTCTCACCATTGTTTGAATTAAGCACTCCTAGTGATAAAAAGAGTGAAAATATGTTAAAAATTGGATTCTATGAGCTTCTAGAGGGCATTATGTTGTCAAAGATTGCCCGAGGTGAGAATTAATCAAGTGTCGGATACCCAAAAAATTAGCCATTGGATTTAGTAAACTACAAGTAAAGCTTGTTCAAGGTGTAAGATCGAATTTACCATAATGAGCATAGAAAAACTAACTAGTGGACAGGTAGTCAAACAAACTATGTGCTTCTAAAGGAATTATGTCATCAAATATTACAGATGCCCCAAGGTGAGAATTAAATAGGTGGATGATACTAGAATTTGAATGTGTAACATCAAAGTTCCAAATGGCTAGCTTATAAAGAGAAAATTAGTAAGAAAGGAGCAGGGTAATCTTATATAATTTCATTAGCTTCACATTTGAACATTATGTTGTTCTGAACCATGATACCCTAAATTCATATATTAATTCAATGGATTTCATTAAACAATTCCCTATCCTTGAAGCAAAGTAATAGAAGAGTACTGCCATTTCTGTGGAAACTGTATATGTTCTGAACCTTCTTTCTTGATAAGTTAATGTCGGATATATGATCTGATGGCTATTTATTTCTGTGAATGCTGTCACAGTTTGCTTTTGATATTTTTTCCAGCTGATAGACAACTTTCAAGATTTTTGCTGACTGCAAAACACAATTTCATGACCAACACACAACTAAACAAAGCAAAGCAAACTATGTGAAAGGCAAATAATGCCAAAGGGAAAAGAATAATCTCTGAAATCAATGAGAATCTATGCCCATGCAACCTACAAAATTTGTACGTGCTTAATATTGGCATAAATTCTACACCAATTGGGCTTCACACAGACATTTTTCTCAACCCATATTTAGGTAACTCTTACATTTCCGAAATCTTCATTGATGACTCTTCCCTGGCCAGTATTCATTAATATCTGACTTGAAAACCTAGAAAAAACAGTGAATTTTGACCCATCAATTGCAACAAAAAAACTAAACCATTCGACATTACCCAATTGTAGTTCTATGTGCTAAAAATGAAATTGCAGCATTAAAACAATTCCAGTGAGTCATGACCATGGACCCTCTGTCTAAAAAAATTATAACTATATTGGCAACTAACACAGTAATATCCATACTTGTAATTATTTATGTGCTTATCTGTATCACTCAGTGTCAGACGATCAACATGAACTTGAGTGGCACGCATTCTAAACAATGGACCAACAAGAGTTGCACTGTTTTTGACACGACACACTATATCTTGATCCTTAATATCTGCAACCTTCAATCAGATCAGTTAGCAGATATTTAACACTGGAACTCTATCTATATCAAGTTAAGACGTGCAAATTTTCCTCTGCTAGGATATTCACAAAAACAGTGTTAGAAGAGCATAGTTATTTAAGGCTTCGTGTATAAGATTTCAAGAGAAGCTATGCATGGCAGATTCTACCTGCCCTAACATAATTCACCCAAAAGATACAAAATTTATCTGACAAACTGATTTATCTTAGACAATGTGATTGTTATATGAGAAGGCATGCATTGGGCTTAAGATTGTAAAATATCTTATAACCTTTTCCAACTCAGTCTGACCATATCCCTTTACAAGATTAGTCCATGACACCACATCTCTTTCAGGCATTCTATCGAATAATTGTTGTGCTGCAGAATTGTGCACAAAAGTGCGGCACAAATTCTTACGAATTCTAAGAATGATGTTAAAATTGAAACAAGGCAGGGTGCAACCATTTGGTTTCCATCTCTGTTACAAGTATTCCATGTCAGAGCAACTATCCATTGAATATATGATAGGTCTTGTCTCTGTATATAGGCCCTTTTGGGCCATGATCCATTTTACTTTGAAAATATTACATTTTCCTGCATCTTTCTTTGGATCGATCTGAATTGTCTCTAAAACCTTGCATTCATTCCTTTTAATATCTTGAATTTAAGACATTTTATCTATGCTACTTCTTGTGTTTACACTGCCGTTGTCAAAGAAATAGTGACTGGTATGGGACCATTTTTATTGTACAGGCAAGAACAACATGAAATTGGGTTTAGGAGCTTCAAGGCCATCAAATATTGAACTGAATGATCGTCAGGGATCATATGTACCCACAACTCTTTCAATCAATGAAGACTTTCAAATTGAGAGAGAAGACATTAGAACAAAAGGGAGGGAAGACAACCAGTGCCATATCAACAATGATTTCTTTATGTGAAAATAACTTTGACTTACAAATCATAAGGCCTAAATTATCCATATCTGCTAAAACAATTTGCAGAGTAATATCGCAGCTTCATTAACTTGGGAAATAAACATGCCACTCAAAAAGTAAAGGAATGGACAATGCCTTCATGTTGACTTCTGATTTTGAAACAAGGGAAGCTTTACACATTATTGAGCAAATACTTTGTCTACCTGAAGATAGAGGGACTGACTTAGCATGAAATCCCCATTTTCATCAAACACTTTCCTTTATCAATAAGAGAAAATAACATATCCAAGTGTTCATCAAGATCTTAACTTTCTACGAAATCATACAAAAGTCACTGTTCAAAAGTACAGAGTTCAAGCAAGTACATAGATGATCTACATGAGTGTTAAAGTTACATAAGGGTTGCAACAAAGATTGAAAGATCTCTCGAACATGGGTAAAATTGCAAGAGAAGAAGATTTGTGCAGGGTTACCCAATTTGGGTAACACAAATATACAGAGGGAATATATGTAAACCTAGGAGGCCAAAATCATTAGAAATTGTATAGTAGGTGGTAGCTTCATAATATTAACTTTCACATGTCTCACTGTGAGCTAGAGAAGAAACTGGTATACTTGAGGATTAGACATCAGTGTCTGATCGATCCAATTTCTATGAAAACTCAAGAGTCATTTTTCCAACAACATAAAATATTACATTTTCCTGCATCTTTCTTTGGATCGATCTGAATTGTCTCTAAAACCTTGCATTCATTCCTTTTAATATCTTGAATTTAAGTCATTTTCTCTATGCTACTTCTTGTGTTTACACTGTCGTTGTCCAAGAAATAGTGACTGGTATGGGACCATTTTTATTGTACAGGCAAGAACAACATGAAATTGGGTTTAAAAGCTTCAAGGCCATCAAATATTGAACTGAATGATTTTCAGGGATCAGATGTACCCACAACTCTTTCAATCAAGGAAGACTGTCAAATTGAGAGAGAAGACATTAGAACAAAAGGGAAGGAAGATAACCAGTGCCATATCCACAACGATTTTTTTATGTGAAAATAACTTTGACTTACAAATCATAAGGCCTATATTATCCATATCTGCTAAAAGAATTTGCAGAGTAATATGGCAGCTTCATTAACTTGGGAAATAAACATGCCACTCAAAAATTAAAAGAATGGTGGAAAATAAGGAAGAAAGGAGCAGGGTAATCTCATATAATTTCATTGGCTTTCACATTTGAACATTATGTTGTTCTGAACCATGATACCCTAAATTCATATATTAATTCAATGGATTTCATTAGGGATATTCTTTGAAACAATGCCCTATCCTTGAAGCAAAGTAATAGAAGAGTACTGCCATTTCTGTGGAAACAGTGTATCTTCTGAACCTTATTTCTTGATAAGTTAATGTCGGATATATTATTTGTTGGCTATTTATTTCTGTAAATGCTGTCACAGTTTGCTTCTGATATTTTTTCCAGTTGATAGACAACTTTCAAGACTTTTGCTGACTACAAAACACAATTTCATGAACAAGACACAACCAAACAACGCAAAGCAAACTGTGTGAATGGCAAATAATGCCAAAGGGAAAAGAATAATCAATAAAATGAGTGAGAATCTATGCCCATGCAACCTACAAAATTTGTACGTGCTTAATATTGGCATAAATTCTACACCAATTGGGCTTCACACAGACCATTTTCTCAACCCATATTTAGGTAACTCTTACATTTCGAAAATCTTCATTGATGGCTCTTTCCTGGCAAGTATTCATTAATATCTGACTTGAAAACCTAGAAAAAAACAGTGAATTTTGACCCATCAACTGCAACAAAAAACTAAACCATTCGACATTACCCAATTGCAGTTCTATGTGCTAAAAATGAAATTGCAACATTAAAACAATTCCAGTCAGTCATGACCATGGACCCTCTGTCTAAAAGAATTATAACTATATTGGAAACTAACACAGTAATATCCATGCTTGCAATTACTTACGTGCTTATCTGTATCACTCAGTGTCGGAAGATCAATATGAACTTGAGTGGCATGCATTCTAAACAATGGACCAACAAGAGTTGCATTTTTTTTGACACAACACACTATATCTCGATCCTTAATCTCTGCAACCTACAATCAGATCAATTAGCAGATATTTAACACTGGAACTCTATCTATATCAAGATAAGATGTGCAAATGTTCCTTTGCTAGGATATTCACAAAAACAATGTCAGAAGAGCATAGTTATTTAAGGCTGCGTGTAGAAGATTTCAAGAGAAGCTATGCATGGTAGATTCTATCTGCCCTAACATAATTCACCCAAAAGATACAAAGTTTATCTCACAAACTGATTTATCTTAGACAATGTGATTGTTATATGAGAAGGCATGCATTGGGCTTAAGATTGTAGAATATCTTATAACCTTTTCCAACTCAGTCTGACCATATCCCTTTACAAGATTAGTCCATGACACCACATCTCTTTCAGGCATTCTATCAAATAATTGTTGTGCTGCAGAATTGTGCACAAAAGTGCACAGCTTCTTATGAACTCTAAGAATGATGTTAAAATTGAAACAAGGCAGGGTGAAACCATTTGGTTTCCATCTCTGTTACAAGTATTCCATGTCAGAGCAGCTATCCATTGAATATATGATAGGTCTTGTCTCTGTATAGAGGCCCTTTTGGGCCATGATCCATTTTACTTTGGAAATATCACATTTTCCTGCATCTTTCCTTGGATCGATCTAAATTGTCTCTAAAACCTCACATTCATTCCTTTTAATATCTTGAATTTAATACATTTTCTCTATGCTCCTTCATGTGTTTACACTGTCGTTGTCAAAGAAATAGTGACTGGTATGGGACCATTTTTATTGTATAGGCAAGAACAGCATGAAATTGGGTTTAGGAGCTTCAAGGCCATCAAATATTGAACTGAAACAAATATATAGAGGGAATATATGTAAACCTAGGAGGCCAAAATAATTAGAAATTGTATAGTAGGTGGTAACTTCATAATATTAATTTTCACATGTCTCACCATGAGCCAGAGACGAACCTGGTCTACTTGAGGATTAGACATTAGTGTCTAATCAATCCAATTTCTATGAAAACTCAAGAGTCATTTTTCCAACAACATAAAATATTACATTTTCCTGCATCTTTCTTTGGATCGATCTGAATTGTCTCTAAAATCTTGCATTCATTCCTTTTAATATCTTGAATTGAAGTCATTTTCTCTATGCTACTTCTTGTGTTTACACTGTCGTTGTCAAAGAAATAGTGTCTGGTATGGAACCATTTTTATTGTACAGGCAAGAACAACATGAAATGGGGTTTAGGAGCTTCAAGGCCATCAAATATTGAACTGAATGATTGTCAGGGATGAGATGTACCCATAACTCTTTCAATCAAGGAAGATTGTCAAATTGAGAGAGAAGACATTAGAACAAAAGGGAAGGAAGACAACCAGTGCCATATCAACAACGAATTTTTTATGTGAAAATAACTTTGACTTACAAATCATAAGGCCTAATTATCCATATCTGCTAAAAAAATTTGCAGAGTAATATGGCAGCTTCATTAACTTGGGAAATAAACATGCCACTGAAAAATTTGAAGGAATGGTGGAAAATTAGCAAGAAAGGAGCAGGGCAATCTTAGATAATTTCATTGGCTTCACATTTGAACATTATGTTGTTCTGAACCATGATACCCTAAATTCATATATTAATTCAATGGATTTCATTAGGGATATTCTCTGAAACAATGCCCTATCCTTGAAGTAAAGTAATAGAAGAGTACTACCAGTTCTGTGGAAACTGTATATGTTCTTAACCTTATTTCTTGATAAGTTAATGTTGGATATATGATTTGTTCGCTATTTATTTCTGTGAATGCTGTCACAGTTTTCTTCTGATATTTTTTCCAGTTGATAGACAACTTTCAAGACTTTTGCTGACTGCAAAACACAATTTCATGAACAACACACAACCAAACAAAGCAAAGCAAACTGTGTGAATGAAAAATAATGCCAAAGGGAAAAGAATAATCTCTGAAATTAGTGAGAATCTATGCCCATGCAACCTACAAGATTTGTACGTGCTTAATATTGGCATAAATTCTACACCAATTGGGCTTCACATAGACCATTTTTCTCAACCCATATTTAGGTAACTCTTACATTTCCAAAATCTTCATTGATGACTCTTCCCTGGCCAGTATTCATTAATATCTGGCTTGAAAACCTACAAAAAATAGTGAATTTTGACTCATCAACTGCAACAAAAAACTAAACCATTCGACATTACCCAATTGCAGTTCTATGTGCTAAAAATGAAATTGCAGCATTAAAACAATTCCAGTAAGTCATGACCATGGACCCTCTGCCTAAAAAAATTATAACTATATTGGCAACTAACACAGTAATATCCATGCTTGCAATTACTTACGTGCTTATCTGTATCACTCAGTGTCGGAAGATCAATATGAACTTGAGTGGCATGCATTCTAAACAATGGACCAACAAGAGTTGCACTGTTTTTGACATGACACAATATATCTTGATCCTTAATCTTTGCAACCTGCAATCAGATCAGTTAGCAGATATTTAACACTGGAACACTATCTATATCAAGATAAGATGTGCAAATGTTCCTCCGCTTTCAAAGCCTTAATTTATATTGGAGGAGGGAATGACCAATGTCTTTTTATTTGCATTTTTGTTATACACTAAAAGAACTACTAGTACCCTTTTATCTACAATTTCTCTATACAAGGAGCATAGATTTAAATTTCCCAAAAAAAAATAACCTGTTACAATTTTACAAAATGTTAAAAGACACAACAACATGAATACAGGATATGCCAGCTTCCTTTTAAAAGATTTTCACATGAAATGGAGCTCGAAACTAGATCTGCATAATCTTATATAATGTGACCATGATCTTGCAACTAATGCATGAACTCCCTCTCCTGGGTAACAAATCTGGCTAAAGCAAACTTCCCAGCAAACTTCCTTCTGTTTCATTTTGTAAAACATTCTCTTAACACCGCCTACCAACCCTAGCTTCCCATTGCTAATTGTCATACTTGCATAAGTAATTGTATCTGGTTCAAGAACTTTGGCTTGCATGATCATGAATATGTTGTAAGCTTCATTAATCCTCCCAGCACTACCAAGTGCATATATAACAGCATTGTAAGAAGACACATCAAAATCCAACCCAGAAGCTCTCAGTTCATCACAAGCTTCCAAAGCTTCAGCATGCATCCCCACTGTAGAAAAGATTGTCATTCTCAAGGCCTGAATACCATGTGGAAGCCCACTTTTACGTGCAACATTGAGCTGCTCTATTGCCTCTCTTGGAATGCCTCCTCTCTTCAGAAGAATGCCCAGTGTTTTGTATGTATTCTCATTGGGTGAAGCCTTTAGTTTTAACATTTGATGAAAAACTTCAACAGCCTCTGTCAATCTTCCATCTGCAATGAACAGGCTAATGACACTATTAAAAGAAAGAACGTTAGTAAGAAATCCCGATTCTAACATTTCCTTTGCAATTTCAGTGGCTTCATTAAGCCTTCCATTCTTTTTGTATAAGGACAACATCATGGAAAAAGAAAATTCATTTGCCTGCTGCTTTTCCTTCAAGTCTTTGAGTACTTCTTGTGCTTCAGTCACCATATCAGTGCAAGCATAAAGGTCAAGCATACAGCCTCATAAAAAGGCATCTGGCTCAATACCCAATTTCTGTATGCGTTTGTACGTTTCTTGTGCTTCCTTCAAAAAACCACATTTACTATAAACCTTAATCAAAGAACTATACACCAAAGTTCCCTGCAAAACCAGCATTTTGCATTATTTGAAAGTAATGTACAGCTTCTTCCACACATCCAGCGTCAACAAATGCATTTATCAAGGCACCATAAACAAAAACATCTGGCTCCACACCTGCGCTAACCATCTTTTCAAACATCTTCTCTGCCTCTGCAGCTCGACCCAATCTTCCATAGGCGGCAATAACATCACAAAATGATGAACAGTTAGGCACAAACCCTGCTTCCTGCATTTTGGTAATAAAGTGTTTTGATTCATCTAGAAGTCCTGAACTTGCAAATGTCTGAATGACAGAAGCATATGTACATCTGTCAGGCAAAACCCCTTGAACTTCCAGTCTTTCAAACAACTTCAGAACCTTGTCATGGACTTTTGCAATCCCATAGGCCTTGATCATGACATTAAATTCTAATACAGTTTGACCCTCGCCTCTTTCTTGACTGCACTTAAACACCTTTTCAACTTCTAACCAATAACCCTGTTCCCCATATGCATCAATATTAGCAGCATAGCATTAAGATGGAACCTTTCAAACCATGCCCATGCTTTCTCAAGCATCCCCAGATCTATATACATCCTAATAACAGCTGATTCGGAGTACTCATCCACATGAACGCCCAATCCATCCATCTCCTTGACAACAGCTTCTACTTCACTGACCATGTGTCTATTACAAAATGCATATAAAATAGTTCGACAACCCATAGTATCAGGAACGAGCCCTGCTTCCTTCATCTTTGTGAAGTAACAAAATGATTTATCAATATTGTCATTTTGAGCATGCAATGCTATAAGAGTGTTATACGTCCTTGTGTCAGGCAAGCAATGAAGCTCTTCCATTTTCACCATAAGGGCATCTGCTTCATCAAGATATCCATAAGATCCACAGATGTGAATTATGGTATTGAATGTTACAACATTTGGGCTTATTCCTTCTTTTAACATCTCAGAAAATAACCTAGAAGCTTCTTTTAGGCGGCCTACCTTCCCGTATGTATCAATTAATGTATTATACATGTAAGAACTGCCTGGCCTCTGAACTTGATCATTCTCTCTGCAAGGATCCATGCACTTATCATCTAATAACCCTTTAATGAGCACTCCTTCAGGAAAATTATTTGGAGAGCAGTCCCTTTTACCCACTGGGTCCTCAAAATGATTTTTTCCTTCACAACGACGACTAATATAGAAGAAATCCTTCTGTTGTTGTATCAGGCTCTGATTTAGATGAACAAACATTTGTAGTATTTCCTAGAAAGATTTTCCCAGAAGACCAGTCCCTGAAGAATTGTTCAGCTTTCTCAGATTCCCTTCCCTTCTTCAAAATATGGACTACCATGTTCACGATGACCTCATCTGGTGAGAGTTGTGATATCATGTGATCCAACCAGAGAAGAGCCTCTTCTTTGAGACCAGCTTTCCCATACACATCTATAAGAGTACCATAGGTAGTGGCGGTAGGAAAGACCTTGTCTTTAACCATTTCTTCCCAAAACTTTTTCAGTTGATCCCATTTTTGTGCTCTTCCTAGAATTCTGAGCAGGATATTATAGTGAATAACATTAACTTCATAGCACTCTTTCTTTTGAAACCACTTAAAAATCTGAACTGCTCTTTCCCAGTCCCACTGCTCCTTTAGGATAATGCTTCGCTCTTTTGCACTGAGGTTTGCTTCCTAAGGTTCAAGTGCTTCGTCAATGTTCTCTGTAGAATCCAAAGCTTGCAAATGGCTGGGATACACCCACCATACGATTTGTGTGAGCTTTTTCTTTTAGTTTCCATTTTCTTTGTTACATTTCTGCACCCGGAACTTGACTTTACTAGTGTGCTGTTGTGAGACTATTTTGGTGGATAACGATGGCCTTCCGTACCTGGAGAAACATGAACAGATTGAAAATGTTGCTTGTATTTATGTTTCCTCTTAGCCCTCCTGCGATGTGTATTGCAATAAGGATAAAGATAAACATATCCTGTGTTTAGGGCCGAAGAAGGGATGTCTACTAATGACTGCGCTAGCATTTCTTCTGTTTGATAGGTAAAGGCAAAAAATGAATGAAATAATAACAGATTACGGAGACTCGTCACAAGGAAACCTCCTGCGCGGCCTGAATCGTATCCTGGCAAGATGAGGCTGTAGTGTCGTGAAGTTGATTGGCAGCGTGTAGGGCTCTAAATTAAAACAGTACATACACATCCATATAATTTGAAATTAAAATGCTGCATACGCATATCTATATAATTTGAATGGATTATTGGTGAAGAAAATATATATACTAGAAAGCCGAATAAGGATCCCTCGTGTAAGCTGGAAAACATAGAGAAATGTGTATATACGCCGCTGGGACAAAACTAATGAATAGAAAATATTCAGGATAAAGTTGTGTTTGTAAATGTGTTAGAAAACATGCACAGATGAATCTAGCTAGCAAAGGTTGAACACACAGCTTTGCAAAGCAAAAACATTAAAGGAAAATCGAAAGAAGAAAAGAATGATTCATTAGAAAATATGTTACAATGCTCATTATATAGCATTACTGGGTGAAGATCCCAAGATAATGAACTATAGTGGGTGAAGATCCCAAGGTAATGAACTATAGTGGTGATCAATGAGAAGACTCAACACCTACAACAAGTTCCGGAGATAACTAGTCAGTTGCGGAGTTAAAGAAGGAGCAAATCAAGGAGTAAATCATGCAAAAGGAATCTTGCATGGAATCCCATGCTCTAACTAAGAGTC
>APFE030992809.1:55131-72019 GCA_000404065.3 Pinus taeda
ACCCTCCAAAATTTTGGCTTGCAATTCTGGAGTCCAACCTCCCTTGACCTCGAAAATTGTGTACTTTTGCCACCCAGTCTGTCTTGTACTATGCACTTTGCACCTTCAACCCTCATGATTTTCCCTTTCCTTCTAGAAATGGGAAATGCACAAAGAACCCAACCTCCATTGGCCTCCAAAACAGTGCAGATGATTCCTCCAATGCCCTTCCCTCATTTGGAGCTCACTACCTTAAAAAAATGTGTTGATTTTGCCTTCAAGGCTCTCTGCTGCCAAATCCCCCTTACCTCCTGAAACTACACATTTTTTCCTCCGAAGGCCCCATCCCACAACCTCCACTACCTGCTTGAACTGTGCAATATTTTCCCTCAATGGCCACTACAAAAAATTTTCCTTAGTGAGGACTGCGTAGACATTTCCCTTAGGCTTCCCTGAGCTATGCACTATGCAGTCTCATTGATCAAGTTCTCCCCCTGTCTACTGGAATTGTGTAATGTGTAATCATTCAGTCATTTATCCTAGCCTATTACTTTCCTCGGCTCAGTTAATGGATAATAATGCATCATCTTAAACTAGGGAGTTTTCATATTGATTTCATCCCATCATGAGTGAATTGTAGGAACATGAACACTATCAAGTCATCGCGAGATGATGAAGAAGGAAAAGGAGGAGCGAAGCATTCCTAAAGACTCTCTTACAACTAAACTCACAAGTGGATATATCAAGAGGAAGCAAAGGGACACAAGTTTGTAAATATCATCCAAGACTTAAGATCATTGAAGACTTCACATTACCAAGCCATGCAGAGGAGAAGAGAAAGCATGTCCCAGAACACATCTAGAACTTAGCAGCAATAATGACTTGACATTGCCACATCATCATGAAACATGACTATTGTGGACCATGTGTACTGTATCCAAATTTATTGTAATGTGGAATTCCAAAGGACACACATGAATATGAAGAGTCATAGGAATTTGAATAATAATGAGGGTAGTCAAAGAGTCACAAGAGGAAAGCATAACCCCTTGGTTATATATACCTCCTCATTATTTGAGCAGACAAATTTTCACCTTGGCTCCTCCTGCAAGGCATTAGAGAGACTAGCTAGTTCTTTGAGGAGCAAGGTGTGGCTCCAATGTCCTGCTATTAGGGCTAATGATGTACATTGTAAACATGTGTCTTAGAACTTTTCCTTAATAACATAAGCCTTTTAAGGCCACACGTTCTCCATGCATGGACTATGAATGTATGTAAGACTATTCTATGGACGTTTTTATTTCATGTTTTCTTTCATATGTACCAAGATAGTTGAACTATTTTGGTTATTTTAGTGCTTATCTTATTGATAACGTGTTGTAATGGTTTCCATTGTTGTCCCATACTTATGGACTATTTCGTGGGATATGTCAGGCCAGGAGGTAACTCAAATGAAATGTGTTTATTCATTTAGATTGTTCATAGTTATATACATGATGGAGTGACTTTTGGGTTTCACCTCCCAATGACTCTTCCTTTTCCATTATTTATTATTTTCATTATTTACAACTATTCACCCAAATCCCCATGATTAGGTGTCAACATTCCCCCCTTCATCCGAAGGGATGTTGGTGATTCCAAGCATCATTTTGAATCTTCCAAGATATTCTCTTCCAAGCGCTTTGGTGAAGATGTTTGCAACATGCTCATTAGTGGAAAAATGGCATTAATGGATTGTCTTGGCCTCAACATGATGTCAAATCATATGGTATTTTGTACTGATGTGCTTCATTCGATCATGAAACTTTGGGCTCTAGGCCAACTTTATTGCAAAGGTGTTGTCAATCATGAGTGGAGTTCAATTTACTTGTTTTACTTGCAAATCTTCCAAAATTTTCGTCAGCCACATGATTTGTTTTGTTGCCTCAACTGCTGTCACATACTCTGCCACTGTTGTGAAATCTGTTGGAATTGATTATTTGCATGATCTCTAAGAGACAACTCCTGATCCAAGACTTATAGCATAACTAGAACTAGATGCCCTAGTTTCTTTGTCTCCGTAGAAGTCTAAATCAGAGTAGCCAATAAGGCTAAGTCACCCACTTGTGTATATTTGAGTCCAAAGTCTTGAGTTCCCTTCAAGTACTTTAGAATTCTTTTTGTAGTAGATCAATGTCCCTCACAATGCTTTTGCATAAACCTAGAGAGGATTCAAGCAACAAATGAAATGTATGTTCTGGTAGTAGTGAGGTAGTTGAGACTTCCTACAAGTTGTCTACACTTTGTTGCATACTCAAATTCTTTTCCTTCAATGAATGTGAGATTTAAGTTTTGTTCCATTGGTGTAGTTAGAGGATTGCACTCAGCCATGCCAAACCTATTCAATAGATCTCCAATGTGCTTCTTTTGAGAAATGAATATAGACTTCGGATGTTGAATTACTTCAATAACAAGATAGTAATGAACATAGCCCAAATCAGTCATTTCAAAACCTTTCTGCAATTCTTTCTTTATGGATACAATGTATCTCTCATTGTTCCTTGTCATCAAGATATCATCTACATATACCACAATATATATAACTTTCTTGACAAACAAAGTTGCATCATCAAGATCATAATATTTGAAGTTGAGTTTTAGAAGTTTCTTAGTTAACTTTCCGTACCAGGCTCGCGGTGCTTGCTTGAGGCCATACTAGAATTTCACAGCAAATCCTTCACGGTAGGACATAAGAACATTCTCTTTCAGATCTCTATTTAAGAAAGCAGTTTTTACATCCATTTGATGGGCTTTATAATCATTCTGAGTTGCTAGGGAAAAGAATGTCCGGATGGTAATCCATTTATATATGGGGGAAAAAGTCTCCTCATAATTTACCCCTTCCTTCTGTGCAAAACCTTTTGCCATAAGCCTGGATTTGTGCTTGTCAAGTGATCCATCAGCTTTACACTTGTTCTTGTAGACACACTTGTAACCAATTGGTTTGGTCCCCAATGGAGGATCAACCAGCTTCCAAGTGCCATTCTTTATCAAGGCATCATACTCCTTTTTCATAGCTTCTTTCCATTAATCATGAAAATTTGTCAAGTCTACCTTCAAATCTATCTTCAAATCTATCTTCAAATCATCCATCTTAGCTTCCATGCCCCTTATGTTAGATTCCACGCAATTTATCTTAGCTTTTGTTAGCTTTTGTGAGATTGACATTTGTTGCACTTGGTCTTGTAATTTTGATATATCATGTAGCATTTCTTCCTCTTCTTCATGATTCATGCTAGAGATTTCAGCTTGCTTACTAGGTGTTTGCATTTTCTTTCCTCAGGGCATCAGTTACCGATAATAATTCTCTACTATGCCCTTTGAATTCCTTCAAAATAAATTTTAAAACCAAGCTTAAGCAGAAATTTAAAAAAATCTACACACCTTTTTTCACTTTGTAGGAGCTCGATATTTCCTCTGTTGTATCTCTGTACTCTCTTATCATCCAATTCTAAAATTGCGACCTACAGTAGCCCTCTATGTCCTCTTTCCAATGCCACTAGTCTGATCCAAATTGGATTCTCCAAGGAAGATTTATGAGAAATCTCCCATAGTGACTTGATTATAGACTAGTTCAGTAGAGTGAACTTGTACGACGTGCCACGAGTCACTGTTTCAACCTTTGGCTCTGAAAAATATATACAAGAAACTAAAATCCGTCCTCTTTCTGTAACTTCTTACGAAATTTCAATCCGATGCTCAGAGAGAAATTTATGACGATTTTCCTCAGGTCACCTTTTTGGAATGTAATTTAGGAGTCTACAAAAAGACCAAATTCCTTAGATCATATCTCCACAAATATAGTGCAGAAAGCTCTGAAATTAGGACCCAAGGTTCCATGCGATGTCTTCTCAAATGGGTTTTTCTTTTAGACTTTGAAACATCGTAGAAACAAATTTATAGCGAAAATTCCACGATGACCTATTTGGAGTAGTGAAACCCTAGAATCCAAAGCTCTGATACCAAATGTTATGAAACCAGCTCACAAAAAGATAGAAAATATAGATCAATGCCTTAGAATTCAGCCTCTTCGAGGGGCAACCTCCTTTCTATATATAGGAGTCTAAGGAGTACAATATAACCCAACCAACCTAACAATAGTAATATAAAGCCACAAAAATAACAATAGAGGGATTCTATGGGGCACAGTAATAGAAATATGGGGACAATAGGGACACAACAATATTAATAAAGGATACAACTACAATAGTAATGGGGTAATCACTAGTTTTATAGGGACCCAACAAACAACCCCCCATTTCTAAATTTTTATCAAAAAATAGAAATGGGTCCCTTTTCAAAACTTAGTTAAATTCAATAATTCAACAATAATCACATGCTTGGATTTAGTCACATAGCACATGGAAATCCTTATCAAAAGGTCTGATCCAATAGAAATAATATCCAAAACCTTTTGTTAAAACAAATGTAATATAATATGTTATATATTTTTGAGAAGCTCTCATAAGCAAATCTTTGATGCGATAATGCAATTGGAGATCACAAATCGCAAGCTCAACATCGAAGCATACTAAATTTTTATGCCAAACCTCCAATGTGATAATACAATCACAATCAGCCATCGAAGATACCACAAGACATATAAAGAAGGCCTTTGGAAATTGCCGATGTGATCTTATAAAGGAAAGTGCATTATGCGATAAAAGACTGTTAAACGTATATTGGCAGGTTTTAAACTTTAAATCAATAATAAATGAAAAAGCAATAGATTCATTGATTATCCTTCCACCTTATTATACTAATTACCTTTATCGCAATCAGGGCTACCAATAGAAAACATTAAGCTTGACCGGTGAACCTCCCGATCTGTGATATGTGATTTATCGCTGACCGCTAATCGGGAAAACCAAAAGATTCATTTTAAAGGACCATCACGCATATGTGTGATGCGACGTATAATTATTACATTTATTTATCACAATCGACAGTTATGGAGGTCATTTATTTAGCAGTTAAGGTTCAATCCTTTGAGGATTTCATCTGTAGTAATACTTGATTACATTTAGATTATCATGCTTGAATTACCATAACTCTTTTCATTTCACATTGGCTTTGAAGGGGTTTATTTGTCTGTTACGTTCTTTCATTGTTTGTGCAAAGCAACTCTAAGTTGATGAATCCAATAAAGATGACAAAGAAATCCAAGAAACCCAAGGTCCCCATCGTAGCCAACAAAGAACCAGTGAAGAAAGTGTTAATATTTGATACTACTTGCCTTGGTTTAGGCAAGGAATCCTAGGAGAGTATCTACAATTTTTTGGAAGCAGAGGATCCTGAAGAACTCGAGGTGGGAGCAACAACAAATGGCACGAGTAAATTAGCGAATACTCTTAAGGAATTGGCTTGCTCATATCTTCATAGAATGCAGCTCGCGCCAATGTTTTACCCTATAATGACGTGGTCAGGTGGGTTATTGAGAGCATCGCAACCACAGATAGAAATTTCTTCACAATTGATGGAAGAATGTTTGGGTCATTTAGAGCAGAAGATATTAGACAAATGTACCATTTTCCTCAATCAGAGAAGCATTATAACAAAGCCTTTTTGGAGGCTTTCGCTAAGGAGAATGCCATCAAATCCGACCCTATCAAAAAATGGAGGTATTTTCCAACCATGCACAAGCATGAAACATCAGATATGTATTCTGCAGATTCGTTGGCCTCTCCTTATTGTTATGCTAGTGCAATGATGTACAGACTCTTTGGAGTCCATGATTCTGCTAAGTTTTCTATAAAGATGGTATAGTTAATGGAGGTTGCAATTAATGCCTTTATCATGGATTGGGCAACCATCTTGTCCGATAAATTGGCCAACCAACTACTTGAATATAGAAAAAGCAGGGTTATGTCTACCCAAGTGATACCCCCGTTTTACATGAGTGCCTATATTATGGACATTATCTGTTTCAATTCTGAATATCACATTCTAGGATGGAAATGGACTCTGTAGGAACCCAACCCCATTCATCTCTATCATAAGGAACTACGGAAAGCCCATTACAAAAACCATCTATATAGAATTTATCATGGTTTTATCGTTCCCATGTATTATGCCATATTCAATATGCCTGCTCCTAGGTTATCCGAGGAAGCGTCAGTCGACCTAACTGCAATTGGTAGTTGGTTTGGGGAAGAGAGATTCATCTATATAAGACTTTTCGGTAGCCTTGCCAACCCACATGTCCTTTCCCCTGTATATCCCTGATAAACTACTACGCAGAGAATTAGCACACCAAATAATAGTTGAAGGGATGTCAAGGACTCTTAGGGATTCTAAAAAGCATATGTGGCTGAAATTTCCCCTTCGATGTTGTGCTTTTACCCTACATGATTTCAAACATGCAAAGAAGGAAGCCGAGAAAATAAAGCTATTAAAACTTGCAATTATCTCAAAAAGGTTGTATGATCCTAGATCGATTGCCTACAATGTTACTGCTCAGGCCAAAATCGCCAAATTTGATCATGAGAAGGATAGCTACGATGATTTGTTTGTTTCAGCAAAAGTATTTTCTCAAGTCAAACATTTGGCCAAAATCAAATTGGGAGCAGAAGGACTAGAGGAATTCTATAAGCTCAGGGCACAAAGATTGGAAAACCTACCTCTATACTTATTAGATAAAACCTCTATGATACAACCTCAAGGCCATAGTGAGGAAAAAATTACTGAGAAGACTCCCAAAATTGAAAAGATTCCTGAGAAGGAGAAGACACCACAAAGGGAGCAGAAGTAGGTAACAACTAGTGAACCCCTTGATACAGATATTAATATTGATCCCATGTTAATCAAGGAATGGGAACAATTTGATTCAATCATCAGTAACCCCGATAAAACCCAAGGGTTCACTACACTAGAAGTGGCTACAATACAAAAACCAGAAGTGAACACAGTTTTGATTATAGGAACAAGCAGCCCACCCAGGTTTCAGCAAGACATAGAGACGATTCCCGAAAATCCCATTGAGGAGATTGTATTGCAAATTGAAGAAATACCACCACTTGATGTCTTCTACAGTCCAGAGCATAGGGCTGTAGTTAAGGACAGAGGAAGAAGACGAAAATTGATCAAAGTCCTCTTTTGACTCCTCAGGCAGAGATGATGAATGTGGTTTGAAAAGCAGAGGCCAATCCCTCTGAAGATATAACAAAACTCTCATAGTATGTGGGAGCTTATACAACAGTGACAATGCATAAGCCCTCAGAGGTTAGCCACCTAATGAGGGAAAAAGGCCAGGCAATCATCTGACTAGAGACACAATCAACAGGACAACAACAAAAGATAGATTAGCTTGAGCAACAGTTGATAGAGTAGAGGCAACTAAATGAACAATTAAAAGAGTTGTTAAAACTAGAAAAGTAGAGGATTGATGAACATACCCTCCATAAAGAACAAGAGTTGTCTAAGGAGTTGAGCAAACTACTGCTGTTGAGTGAGCAAGAGAATAAATCAAATGAAGAGCAAATTGCACAAATGAAAGACTAGATATAATGGTTCAAAGGATATCCACAGGTAAATGAATTTAGATCAGAAGCCCTGGAAATGACCAAGGCTTTGTCCCGACAATTGGATATTCTATGTCATAGTATATCATTGGTCGCCCCCTTATGTGATAGCTTTGCATCTATGATTGAAAAATCAGTGGATGCTAGGCTCGAATTAGATAAGGCAGATGAAAAATTAACCAATTTTCTATCATGGCAAGCTACCAATTTGCCAAGGATACAAGATTCACATAAGGAAATCTTGTTTTCCTAATGGGAGTCTCAATTAATGAAAGCTGAAAGAGCCACGTCCAGATGTAGAGCCGCAACAAATAATATGGTTGAATTGATAAACAACAGTTTACATGTGTCTAATCTGATTACAGATTGCTCTCCAGGTAAACTGCCAAAGGTAAAATTGTTGGAACAACATTGGAAAGAAGAGATAACACAAAGGGAAAAATTAATCGAAGGAATCCAAAGCATAACACAGGAAACATTTTGGTTTTCCCTTGTCAAACCACAAATTCAGCAAATGGAAATGAAGTGTCTCTCGGATGCAATCAACTACATGATTTTCAAATTCTCTGATGCCACCTATACAGCTCAGCTACACTCCAGGATGAGTCAGTGACCAGAAATTCAAACTATGCTCAGCATCTGTCAACTGCAATCACAGCAGAAGAGCCCGATACAGCGAATCCATTTGATCGCCACAACACTGCTATTTTCAAGATAAATCCTAGATTTATGTGTCTTTAGTCATACCAGCGCATAGCGATTTTCATTCATAGTCTGTTGTCATTTTTAGTATTTAAAGACCCTTTCATGTTTTTAGAAAAGCTCCGCAATTTTGTATTAATACTTTACTCGGAAGTTGCACTACTGTACTTCTGATATATATTTTTTTATAAAAGACTGGACCAGAGTTCTGCATTTTAACAAAGAAGATCTTATGAGATTTGCACTATTGCGTCTTTTGAAGGCATTCCCAAAGTAGAAGGCAGAATTTGAATCTTGTTTACATCGAGAGAATCCAAATGCATATGGTACCATTATCTCTACTTTTGTATTATTTCTTTATGTGAATGAGCATTTATCAACTTTTCTATTATTGATATGTATATATGTTTTTAAAAGCAATTCTTTAACTTATCACTTTTGAATGTTTTATAATTGTTATCTTTTGAATATATGTCAGTGATATATTACGATCAATGCGACAATGTTATTATTATTACCTTGTTTAACTACTTAAACAAAGTAATTATCATATGAATTCATATTTCTATTTTTATGAATAATTCATCTTTATGGTTATTTGTTAATAGAAACAATCAAGAATCATGTTGATAGAAGAATACCTGGTATAGATTAGTTATCTTTGTATATTTTTTCATTGTAGAATAGAACTCTTATCACTTCCGTTAATCACCCATCAACTCATATATCACTGGGAAACTAATCCCATTACATCCAGTTGGAGCCACCACACCTAACGGAAAAGGAGCTACACTAAGGTCCAGACCAGGTGGTTTTCCCCAATGCTGATGCAGTGATTTTAGAGGCATCAACATTTTTGGCGCTAGAAGGAGGGAATGAAATGTGAATGGCGAGTAAATCCAAATCCATAGCCCATTCCGAGAGTAAATCTCCCTCAACATCTCCCCCGAATTCTCCCTCGCATTCTGAATCTCCAATTTTTAAGATAGAAGTTGAGAAAGCAACAACCACTGCTGAAAACCTAAACATATCAAACAAATCCACTCTTGAATCTCTTGAAGTTCAGTCTTTAATTCATAAACTTGAAGGGTTTGCAATATCACCAGAGAAGTTTGAGTTATCTCAGGGCAGTGCGATTTCAAAATACATTCCTTTGCATCCTCTTACAAGATTACAGAGTAAAAAGCTTGGTATTGAACCAACAGAGTTTCCTATACCTAAAAGGAAAAGAGTTAGCAAGACACATGAAGAGTCTGACAATGAGACTCTTTCATCATCATCATCCATATCATCCAATCCATTGCAAAGCCAACTATCCACTCCCCAACTTCATATCATTGTCCAACAGGGTACAAGTACTCCAAAATCTTCTTCCTAACCACTTATAAATTCATCTTCGCTTTCCTCTACTGTTATTTCAACAATGGCACACAATTAACCATAACCAAGGCCATGGAAAAATCTAGAGGCAGTTGCAATGCTTGCACCCTTGAGTTAATTTCTAGCTCATCCCGAAAAATGGTTGCCAAAGTTTAACCATATATAGGCATACTAGCAGAAGAACACATAAACAACTTCATGTTGTCAATAAACTTAAACGGGGTGATAGAAGAAGATGTTGTTGTTAGGCTTTTCCTGTATACCTTACAAGGAGCAGCTAGATCATGGTATATTTCATTAACAGCAGGATCCATTACTAGTTGGAATGCTTTCCAAGAGTAGTTTTTGACTAAATTCAGAGATGATAGATCCACAACAACATTAATCAATGATCTCTCCAATCTTAAAACAGAATCTAGAGAACCTATTAAAGTTTTCAACTTGTGATATAATAAACGCTTGAATAAAATTCCTGCTACATCTAAGCCCAATGAAGAAGTTTGAAGTGAATGGTACATTTTTGCCTTACCTTCGAATATAGAAATATTTGCTGACAGAGCTGCAAAGCTCACTTTAGCAAAGAATATGAAAGAAGCAATCGTTGTTGAGAAACATATCATCACTTTGGAGAAGAAAACTGATCTTGAGGAGAGAAAATTCAAATAAGTTACTTTTAAGGATGATTCTAAGAAGAAAGTGGCTAAGGACCCATATGATATGGAGGGTTTGCAAAAAGTTTTAAAAAATATGTCTAATGAAATGGTAGAAATAAAGAAACAGGTAGCTGAAACCTCTACTAAAAATCCATTTAGGAATTTTAAAATATCTGAATCAAAACCACCTAATGCCATATCTAATGCAGAATCAGATCCAGATAATGGTGAGGAAGAAGACACAGTTTTGTAATCCGAAGAAACAGAAGAAGATGAGGTTGTTGAATGCCATGGTATGTGGGACTTTATTTTACCCAATTCTGGTACTGAAAGTGAACAAGAAGCTCTCCCAGTAAGTACAAGAAGCAAAGTCCCTGTAGAGCCTATTCAACCAACTCAAAAGAAGAAAAATACAAGCCCTACTACCAAAGATAAGACTCCAATGAACAAATTTACAGCATTGCCTACTCAAAATCAGCCATCATCTTCCAATCCACCCTCATCATCCAAGACACTGGTAGTCTCTGACTCTATGGATTACAACATTATAGAAGACATGAAGAAGACTAGAGAAAATATTTTGTTTTTTTGAGCTTAGCAAGCTTAAAAATCAATAGAAATTGTTGCTCAAAGAGTTAAATGTAGTGCCTTCTTCTCCTCTTCCCAATGTTGTACTCTCCAAGGCAGCTCAAGGAATAGGTAAGCCACCATCAGATAGAGTATATGCTACCGACGTTGTTTTGATTGGAGATAGATCTAATTCTCATAGTCCTCCTTTTCTCTTGACCTATGAAATCTACAACAGAAATCTGCACAATTGCTTAACAGATTCAGGGGCTTCAACAAACATAATGCCAGCATCAGTTTGCTCAAAATTGAACATTGATCCCCAAAAATCTGCAGTACATATTGTTCAATTGGATCGAACTAAGGTTCAGGTATTAGGAGAGATTAATTCAGTCACCATTAGGTTATTAACTGATCCTAGAGTAGTTCAGAGAATTGATATATTGATTGCTAACATCCCTGAGTTTCATGGATTAATTTTGAGCAGGGATTGGTCTGAGAAACTCCATGGTTACATTTCTATTGATTGGTCTCATATGTAGCTTCCCTATAAAGGGAAACCAAATCAAATTAAGATTGATCGGGAGAAGCACATGACTCATACTGTAACAAAGTTTGAGCGGGAAAATTAGCCCATAGATTTCAACAGTAACATTCTTGAAAATTACTCAGTGGAATCATCCTTTGGTAATTTCAATGCTCAGTCATCACCTTTCTCTGTCAGTAGTTGTACATCACAAATAGAAAAATTTTCTCATACAAATACATCGAGGTGTGTTACTATCACTGAAGAAATTGTAGATAAAACTGTAGATAAGACTATATTTTGGTCTTTATATTTTGATGGGTCAAAAACCAATGGCAGTGCAGGAGTAGGATGTATTTTAGTTAGCCCTGAGGGGGAAAAACTATGTTATCTTGCAGACTAGAATTTTAGTGTACAAATAATACTGTGGAATATGAGGCATTGATTCAAGGACTGTACAAAGCAATAGGCCCGAAAGTGCAATATCTAAAAGTATTCGATGACTTCGAGATTGTTATTAAGAAGGTAAGGAATACTATTCATTGCCTTTCCAGACATCTCAAGCATTATCAATCCTTGGTTCAAGACCTTATATCTCATTTTCTAGCCTTTAATATCTCTCCCATTCTTAGAACTCAAAATGCAACAGTGGATTTGTTAGCCTTTGTTGCTTCTAAGCTCTTCCCATCCGAAGATTACAACCCTGATAGGTTTTCAGTTGAATTTATTTTTAGACCATCGGTTCTAGATAATGTCACCAATTGGTGGGTATTTAATCATGATGATGTCATTTTGAATTTTTTAACTTCTGATAAATCCTATGATGACCAGATTATTGATGAGGATGATCATGATCGTCAAATAAAATAAGGGCCAGAGGAGAATTGCATACCGAAATCAATAGTCAAACTTGAAAATCTTTATGACGTCAAGGATAGGCTTAAACAAGTTACTAATTCAAAAATTCAAAGTTCTAATTGGAGGTTTGAATTAATAAATCTTGGCACTAAGGCCAAACCGCAAAATATTAATCTGGGATTAGAACTTACCTCAGAAGAATTATTTTCCTTTATCAGACTATTAAATAGATATAAAAATGTTTTCAATTGGAATTATGATGACTTAAAAACATATGATACTTTTATCATATAGCATACAATTCCAATATTTTTGAAGAGAAACCCGTGCAGCAAAAACTGAGGAAAATACATCCAAATCTATAGAGTCAGATTAAAGCAGAGTTGAATAAACTCTTGAAAGCTAAGATTATTTTCCTAGTTAGACATTCAAAATGGGTTTCTAACTTAGTACCTATTAGAAATAAAAATGGTGACATAGGGATCTGCATTGATTTTAGAAATTTTAACAAAGCAAGTCAAAAAGATAATTTCCCATTGCCAACTATGGAACAGACTCTTCATTCAGTTGCTGGTTCTGAATTAATGTCTTTTTTGGACAGTTTTTCTGGATATAACCAAATATTGGTACACCCAGATGACAAACTAAAGACCACCTTCAGAACTAAATGGGGAACATATGCCTACCAGAAAATGCATTTCAGTTTGATTAAAGCTAGAGAAACCTTCTAGAGAGCAATGGATATAGCATTCAATGGTTTGATTAATAAGTTAGTTGTTGTCTATTTGGATGACATTACTGTCTTCTCCAAGAAAAGAGCAAATCACTTACATGATCTGAAGAAAATCTTTGAACGCTGTACGAAGTATGGGATTTCATTAAATCCCAAGAAATCATTTTTTGCTCCTGATCAAGGTAAACTCTTGGAATTTATTGTCAAAATATGGCATTTATATTGATCCAAGAAGGATCAAGGAGATTTTTGATATTCCTCTCCCATACAATAAAAAATCAATGCAATCATTCTTATGTCAAATAAATTTTTCTAAAAAGATTTGTTCCGTATTTTTGACAAATTGTTTTACCATTACAAACCATGATTAAGAAAAATTCAGTGTTCAAATGGGGGAATAAAGAAAAGGAAGCTTTTGATTCAATCAAACAGGGAATCATTAGTGCTCCTGCATTAAACACTCCAAATTTTTCCAATTATTTTATCTTATATACTTTAGCATCCGATACTTCTTACGTAGTTGTATTGACACAAATCAATGATCAAAACATTGAAACACCCATATCCTTTTTCACTTCAAATCTTCAAGGTGCTGAACTTAATTATTCCGAAGTAGAAAAGCAATCCTTCATTGTGTTTAAATCTATTAAAAAATTTAGGCCATTCCTCCTAAAGACTCATACAAAAGTAATAGTCCCATTCTCGGCAGTGAGACAATTACTAGTCCAAAGGGAAGTGGGAGGGAAAAGGGCCAACTGGGTTACATCATTACAAGAATATGATTTAGATATTAAACCAGCGAAACTTGTAAAAGGTCAAGGTTTTTGCAGGTTGTTATCAGGAGCTTCTAACATTTAGGAACAAGAAGGTTCGAACAATATTGAGGAAATCAATGAGATAAGTATCATCAACCCTGAATCTCAATATGCGGATTTGTTATTTTATTTCAAAAATGGATATGATCCTTCTAATCTCTCTTACAAAAACAAATGTGCCATAATACTGAAAGCAAAAAACTTCAAGATTATTGATGATGTTTTGTTCAGAAGGAATTATGATTCGATTTTGTTAAGATGCCTTGAAAAAACTAAAGCACAAAAGGTCTTGCAAGAATTACACGATGGTCCAACAAGTGGACATTTTGGAGGTGATACAACAACTCACAAAATAATACATGATGGTTATTATTGGTCTACTTTATTGAAAGACGCCCATGAATATGTAAGGAAATGCAGAACATGCCAAACTACCAGTGGAAGACAAATAAAGCTAGCCTTTCCTTTGCAACCAGTCAACATTGAACAACCATTTGAACAATGGGGACTGGATACCATAGGAGAAATTGTTCCACATTCCTCCAAGAAGCACAGATATATCCTTACAGCCACCGATTACTTTACAAAGTGGGTAGAGGCAATTCCTTTGAAGGTAGCCAACTTTGAGGCAATTATTGAATTCATAGATCAGTTCATAATTACCAGGTTTGGTGTACCTAATGCTCTCATTTTTTATAATGCATCTTATTTTTCTAGAAATGCCATACTTGAATTTGCTATTAAGAGAAGATTTAAATTGAAATATTCTACAAACTACTATCCCCAGGGTAACGGTTTAGCAAAATCAACCAACAAAAATATGATCAAAATCATTAAGAGAACTGTTGATCAAAATCAAAAGAATTGGTACAAGTCTTTTATATTTGCATTATGGGTAGACCGCACAACACAGAAGGCCTCAATAGGTACTTCTCCATTCAATTTAGTATATGGGAAAGAAGTTGTTATACCAACAAACTTAGCACTCCCATCTCTGGCCCTAGTGCAGTTTATTGAGGAAAATCCTTCCTCTTCCATTCAATTAAGATATGATCAAATCCTTAAATTAGAAGAAAAAGTGAAAAAGCAAGAATTACCCATGCAAAACATCAATAGATTATTAAATCTTCTTTTGATAAAAATTCTACCCACCTAAAACTTTTACAAATTGGTGATCTTATTTTGAAATGGGACAAAGTGCGTGAAGATAAAGGTAAACACACTAAATTTCAGAAGATGTGGTTAGGACCATTTTAAATCATCGAGAAGATAGGCCCATTGACATTAATATTGCAATATCTATCAGGAAAGAGGGATTCTCTTCCTGTTAATGGGCTTATCTTGAAAAAAATCTTTACTTAAGGAGGTAACCCTTTCTTACTTGTAAATATTCAATTTGCAGTTTTGTTTGTTTGAATTTCTATTTTAGTAAATAAGGTTGTGAATAGCCTTCCATTGACCTTTGGATATTATGAAAGTTATTTAAGAAAATAGTGTAAATACTTACTCTCAATAGATGGAGGCCTTTAAAGAAAAAACTGTAATTCTAGAAATTTAGATAAACATAAAACTTTAAAAACGTCTTTAAATTTTGTAAAGCCTTTACAAGCCTTAAAAATAATGTAAATCATTTCAAGTTTTAAAAAGCCAAGTGAGATTATTTGTCAACAAGCAAATATTTTTCCAAACTTAGCATCTACAACTCTTAAATTGTCATCCATACACTCTTAAGGAGTAGGTCATTCACCCCATCCACAAAGAATGTGATTTTTTAGAGTGTAATTCTAAAATATGTTTGAAATAAAAATATAAGAGGTCTCATTACGAGCCTGCTTACCATGATCATAGGGAACTAATTAAACTAACATTACCAATACTGCATATAAAAATAGGGTAATGGCTTATAATTATAAGACAATGGGTCTCATCATGAGCCATCTTGTTCAATTTGTTGGAAATAATACTGAGCGGGGGGGGGGGTGAATCAGTATTATCAAATCAATAAAAAATTTTCATTTCCATACATAAATACATATACGCTACTTCAATTAAGGGAACCCGTGTGTATATGCAACTGTGTCTAATGCAACTAGCGTATATCCATAATACTCATGATTCAATTAATCCATTAAATGTTGATATTTAGTGCATCATATCTTCTTTAACTATATGTATAGTAAGCAGGTCGTAAAACAGAACAGATCATCACAGACAAGAAGCACACATGAACACCATGATATAAGGTGGAAACCCAGTGTGGGTGAAAACCACCTGCTACAAGTCGTCTCTATCTTCTTTTAATAAGAAACTTCTTTTACAATAGTTTTGTACTGGTGCAGTCTTATACCAGTATGCAAGCTTCCACCTGTAGAAGGAGACAACCTTCTCTCGTTCTCCAAACTCTCCTGGAAGGGAGCTACAACCCCCTTAGCTCTTGTACTAGCCGATCCACTTACTAGTACGTAGGTGCTGGCCTACTGAAATGCTCCAACCTTTACTCGTTCTCCAGCTGCTACCGGAAGGGAGCTACCACCCCCTTTTCTCTTGTACTAGCTGATGTACTAGTACGTAGGTGCCGACCTACAGAAGGAAAATACCTTCTCTTTCTTCCTCCAGGTACCACGTTTCATACATTTTCAGACTGGATACTCCTGAAGCACAACACTATAATCTGAAGGCCACGTTTCATCCAATTTTCATACTGGACCCATCAATATCATTGAAGCACAAACAATCAATACTAGCATCATCAATTTCTGAATCACTGAACACTGAAACCCTATCAACAACACAGTCACCAGAACACAAAGCAGACTATAGAACTCTACAATAATAATCAAACCCAACTGCAACTTCAAACATCATACTTCATTATGTATACGCTACTATGATGAATCAAACCCATGTATAGATCTATACATATTCAATCATGACTTTGCGGCTGTTTCAGACATCAGCCATACCCAAATCATAACATGCGTACAATAAAACATGCATCAATAATTCAAAATCTAGTCTATCCATGATCAAACCATATAAAGATGATTCATTTCAAACCATTTGATCCCGATCTATCCTTAGATCTTGTTCTCCATCAACCGGTGAGATCCCTCCTT
>APFE030992809.1:72505-93511 GCA_000404065.3 Pinus taeda
TAGGCCTTACTCAATACCATGGTCCAAAACCATAACAAAACAATACCATGGACCCAATACTTGGGATCAACACTTCTGACGAGATACCATGGCTCAAACCATAGGTTCAAATACCAAGGACTACATACCATGGACCAAAATAAGTTCTCCCGCATGTACGTGCTTTTCCTTGCGTGAAAGTGCGTGAAATTTTCTCTGCATGAAAGTGCGTGAATTTTTCTTTGCATGAAAGTGCGTGAACTTTTCTCTACATGAAAGGAACTTTTCCCTTCATGAAAGTGTGTGAACTTTTCTCTGCAAGAAAGGAACTTTTCTCTGCATGAAAGTGCACGAACTTTTCTCTGTATGAAAGGAACTTCTCTCTACATGAAAGTGCGTGAACTTTTCTCTACATGAAAGGAACTTTTCTCTTCATGAAAGTGCGTGAACTTTTCTCTACACTATAATTTATCATCTGAGATAAGTGGGTTGCCATCAAGTACAACATATGTATCATAATGCCAACACAATTCAATTATAACTAGTGAATGGCATTGTCAATAGTTGGCCACCAAACCAGGACAATGGATTTTTATCTTTTGAAAGAAATAAAGAGGATAAAAATACAAAATGGAAAAAAATATTTGTAAACATATCTTTCTGGATTATCTCTCAAAAGTTATACTCTTAGATGGATGGGAACTCTGTCGAGACTATAAATGTTTCTTGGCAGCAGAGGCACTACCTATGACAACAGAGTCATCATAAAATCGAAGTTGGAGAAGTCCCCCTATTTTATCTTTATCAACCAATCAAGGCTTTAATAAACCTAGAATGTTTTTAATTTTAAGATTGGAAAGAAATTGCAAAAATATTTTTCATTATATTCAGAGTTAATGTTTATCTAATTATTCTTAGGTTGACTTTTTTCCCTCAAAGGTTTCCAAATTAAGAAAGTCATAAATATTACATTACTTTATCAGAGATAACTGTTTCTTCTAGTGAATTGCCAATTGTTGTGTTGTATGACAACCCCCCATTCAAAATTTTTATCAAAAAATATAAATGGGTCCCTTTTCAAAACTTAGTTAAATTCAATAATTCAACAATAATCGCATGCTTGGATTTAGTCACATAGCACATGGAATCCTGATCAAAAGGTCTGATCCAATAGAAATAGTATCCAAAACCTTTTGTTAAAACAAATGTAATATAATATGTCATATCTTTTTGAGAAGCTCTCATAAGCAAATCTTCGATGTGATAATGCAATTAGAGATTGCAAATTGCAAGCTCAATATCGAAGCATCCTAAAGGTTTATTCCAAACCTCTGATGCGATAATACAATCGCAATCGGCCATCGTGGATAACACGAGACAGATAACGAAGACCTTTGGAAATCGTTGATGCTATCTTATAAAGGAAAGTGCACTATGTGATAAAAGACTGTTAAACGTATATTAGTGGGTTTTAAACTTTAAATCAATAATAAAAGAAAAAGAAATAGATTTGTTGATTATCCTTCTACCTTATTATACTACTTACCTTTATCGCAATTAGGGCTACCAATGGAAAACATTAAGCTTGACCAGTGAACCTCGTGATCTGCGATATGAGATTTATCGCTGACTGTTAATTGGGAAAACCAAAAGATTCGTTTTAAAGGGCCATCACGCATATGTGCAATGCGACATATAATTATTACATTTATTTATCACAATCGGTAGTTATGGAGGTCATTAATTTAGCAGTTAAGGTTGAGTCCTTCGAGGATTTCATCTGTAGTAATACTTGATTATATTTAGATTATCATGTTTGAATTACCATAACTCTTTTCATTTCAAATTGGCTTTGAATGGGTTTATTTCTCTGTTACGTTCTTTAATTGTTTGTGCAAAGTAACTTTGAGTTGATAAAGGCAGTAAAAATGACGAATAAATCGAAGAAACCCAAGGGCCCCGTCGTAGCCGAAGAAGAACCAATGAAGAAAGTATTAATATTTGATACTACTTGCCTTGGTTTAGGCAAGGCATCCTGGGAGAGTATCTACATTTTGCTGGAAGTAGATGATCCTGAAGAACTTTAGGTGGGAGCAACAACAGATGGCACGAGTAAATCAGAGAATACTCTTAAGGGATTGGCTTGCTCATATCTTCATAGAATAGCAGATCGTGCCAAAGTTTTACCCTATAATGACATGGTCAGGTGGGTTATTGAGAGCATCGCAACCATAGACAAAACTTTCTTCACAATTGATGGAAGAATGTTTGGGCCATTTAGAGTAGAAGATATTAAACAAATGTACCATTTTCCTCGACCGAAGAATCATTATAAGAAAGCATTTTTGGAGGCTTTCGCCAAGGAGAATGCCATCGAATCTAACCCTATCAGACAATGGAGGCATTTTCCAACCAAACACAAGCATGAAACATCGGGTATGTACTCTCTAGATTTTTTGGCCTCTCCTTATTGTTATCCTAGTGCAATGATGTGCAGAATCTTCAGAGTCCATGATTCTGCTAAGTTTTCTATAGAGATGGTACGAGTAATGGAGGCTGCAATTAATGGCTTTATCATGGATTGGATAACCATCTTGTATGATAAATTGGCCAACCAGTTACTTGAATGTAGAAGAACCAGGGTTGTGTCTACCCGGGTGATACCCCCATTTTACATGAGTGCCTATATTATGGACACTATTTGTTTCAATTCTAAATATCCCATTCTTGGATGGAAACAGACTCCACAGGATCCCAACCCTATTCACCTCTATCATAAGGAACTATGAAAAGCCCATTAAGAAAATAACCTGTATAGAATTTGTCATGGTTTTATCCTTCCCGTGTATTATGCCATATTCAATAACCCTGCTCCTAAGTTATCCGAGGAAGCCCTAGTTGACCTAATTGCAATTGGTAGTTGGTTTCTGGGAGAGAGATTCACCTATATAAAAAAATTTGGCAACCTTGCCAATCCACATGTCCTTCCCCTGTATATCCTTGATAAACTGCTGGCCTGAGAATTAGCACACCAAATAAAAATTGAAGGGATGTCAAGGACTCTTAGGGATTCTAAAAAACACATGTGGCCGACATTTCCCCTTCGATGAGGTGCTTTTACCCTGCATGATTTCAAACATTCAGAGAAGGAAGCCGAGAAAATAAAGCTATTAAAGCTCGCAATTATCCCAAAAAGGCAGTATGATGCTAGACCAGTTGCATACAATGTTACTGCTCAGGCCAAAATCACCAAATTTGATCATGAGAAGGATATCTACAATGATTTGTTTGTTCCAGCAGAAGTATTTTCTCAAGTCAAACATTTTGCCAAAATCAAATTGGGAGCAGAAGGACTAGAGGAATTCTATAAGGTCAGGGCACAAAGATTGGAAACCCTACCTATAGACTTATTAGATACGACCTCTATGATACAACCTCAAGGCCACAAAGAGGAGAAAAGTACTGAGAATACTCCCGAAATTGAAAAGATTCCTGAGAAGGAGAAGACACCACAAAGGGAGTAGAAGTAGGTAAGAACTAGTGAACCCCTTGATACAAATATTAATATTGATCCCAAGTTAATCAAGGAATGGGAACAGTTTGATTCAATCATCAATAACCCCAATAAAACCCAAGGGTTCACTACAACAGAAATGGCTACAGTACAAAAACCAGAATTGAACACAGCTCCGATTGTAGAAACAAGCATCCCACCCAGGTTTCAATAAGACATAGAGATTATTCCCGAAAACCCCATTGAGGAGATTGTACTACAAATTGAATAAATACCACCACTTGATGTGTTCTACAATCCAAAGCATAGGGCTATATCAAGGACAGAGGAAGAAGAGGAAAATTGATCAAAGTCCTCTTTTGACTCCTTAGGTAGAGATAATGAACGTGGTATGGAAAGCAGAGGTCAATCCCTCCAAATATTTAACAAAACTCTCACAGTATGCGGGAGCTTATGCAACAACGACAATGGATAAGGCCCCAGAGGTTAGCCACCTACTCAGGGAAAAAGACCAAGCAATCATCCAACTAGAGGCACAATCAACAAGACAACAACAAAAGATAGATCAGCTTGAGCGATAGTTGATAGAACTGAGGCAACTAAATGAACAAATAAAAGAGTAGTTAAAACTAGAAAAGCAAAAGATTGATGAACAAACCCACCATAAACAACAAGAGTCATCTCAAGAGTTGAGCAGACTATAGCTTTTGAGTGAGCAGGAGAAGAAATCAAATGAAGAGCAAATCGCACAAATGAAAGACTAGATATAATGGTTCAAAGGATATCCACAGGTAAATGAATTCAGAGTAGAAGCCTTGGAAATGACCAAGGCTTTGTCCTGACAATTGGACATTCAATGTCATAATATATCATTGGCTACCCCCATATGTGATATCTCTGCATCTATGATTGAAAAATCAGTCGATGCTAGGCTCGAATTAGATAAGGTAGATGAAAAATTAACCAATTTTCTATCATGGCAAGATTCAAAAGAAGGAAAAGTTGCCAATCTGCCAAGGATACAAAAATCACACAAGGAAATCTTGTTTTCCCAATGGGAGTCTCAACTAATGAATGCTGAAAGAGCCACGTCTAGATGTAGGGCCACAACAAATAATCTGGTTGAATTGATAAACAACAGTTTGCATGTGTCTAATCTGATTACAGATTGCTCTCTATGTAAACTCCCAAAGGTTAAATTCTTGGAACAACATTGGAAACAAGAGATGACACAAAAGAAAAATTAATCAGAGGAATCCAAAGCCTAACATGGGAAACATTCTAGCTTTTCCTTGTCAAACCACACAATCAACAGATGGAAATGAAGTGTCTCTCGAACGCAATCAACTACATGGTTTCCGATCTCTCCGATGCCACATATACACCTAAATTACACTCCAGGATGAGTCAGCCACTAGAAATTCAGCCTATGCTCACCATCTGTCAACTGCAATCACAGCAGAAGAGCCTGATACATTGAATCCATTCGACCACCAAAACACTGCTATTTTCAAGATAAATCCGAGATTTATGTGTCTTTATTTATACCAGTGCATAGCAATTTTCATTCATAGTTTTTTGTCATTATTAGTATTTAAGAGCCTTTCATTTTTTTTGAAAGGGTCCACAATTTTGAATTAAGACTTGACTCAAAAGTTGCATTACTGTACTTCTGATATATATTTTTTTATAAAAGATTGGACCAGAGTTCTGCATTTTGACAAGAAGGCTCTTACGAGGTTTGCTCTATTGTGTCTTTTGAAGGCATGCCCAAATTAGAAGGCAGAATTTGAATGTTGTTTACATCGAGACACTCCAAATGCATATGGTACTATTATCTCTGTTTTTGTATTATTTCTTTATATGAATGGGAATTTATCAACTTTTCTATTATTGATATGTATATATGCTTTTAAAAAAAATTCTTTAACTTATCACTTTTGAATGTTTTAGAATTGTTATCTTTTTAATATATATGTTAGTGATATATTATGATCAATGCGATAATGGTTATTATTATTACTTTGTTTAACTACTTAAACAAAGTAATTATCATATGAATGCATATTTCTATTTTTATGAATAATTCATCTTTATAGTTATTTGTTAATAGAAACAATCAAGAATCGCGTTGATAGAAGAATACCCGGGATAGGTTAGTTATCTTTGTATATTTTTGCATTATAGAATAGAACTCTTATCACTTCCGTTATACATTACAAACCAATCACCCATCAACTCATATATCACTGGGAAATTGGTCCCATTACATCTAGTCGGAGACACCACACCAAACGGAAACGAACTTGCACTAAGGTCTAGACTGGGTAGTTTTCTCCAATGTTGATGCAGTGATTTTAGAGGCATCAACAAGATTATAAAGCACAATTATTTGATGTTTGATCCCATGTTGGAAAATATAGTTTTCAAATTCATTTGAAGTGTATTCTTTTCCATTATCCGTGTGAATAGAGAAAATATGAGATTGTGCATCATTTTCAATCCATGTATGAAAGTTCTTGAATGTTTGAAAATCATTAGATTTGTTCTTCAATAAATAAACCCAACACCTTCTGGTGTAGTCATCAATAAATGTCATCATATATTTATTTCCATTTGCAGAAGGAATAGGATTTGGACCGCATAAATCTAAATGAATGATTTCAAGTCTTCCATGTGCTTTGGAATCTGAATCATGAAAACATTGTTTGCTATGCTTTCCTAGAATGTAACCATCACATTTCTTAAGTTTCCTAGGAATAGTAGGCAAACCAGCAACACCATTTTTCTTCAGCAAGTGAAGGTTTTCATAGTTGAAGTGTCCAAATCTAGCATGCTATAATAGATTTGATGGAAATGTACCTTCATTATAATGAGAATTGTATGAGAATTTTTGTGCACAAGTAGAGGTACCTTGCAGCTTGAGAAGCCTTTCTTCTTATATCCCCGTCATGACAAGTGAGTGATCTGATGCTTTTCTCACCTCAACCTTGCCATCAAAAATATGAATGGAGTGCCCTTGCTGGCAAATGTGGACCAAGGACAGCAAGTTTATCCTCAATTGTGGGAGATCTAAAACATCATGCAGAAGAAAGTCTAGAAGACCAGGAAACTTGAGCCTAATTGTGCCAAGCCCTGATGGCTTGAGTTTTGATTTGTCTACAAAGTATACTACTCCATCAAAATTGTCACTAAATTCTTCAAAAAAATCCTCTTCTAAAATTCATGTGGCAAGTTGCTCTTGAATCAAGTAACCAAGCGTTTTGCCAAGAAGCAAGTGAAGAATTAAAGAAGTCTTCATTTACTCCAATATTACAATATGCCACAACATAGTGAGCAGATCCATGTCCTTTACCTTTCTCTTTGTCATTAGTTTTACCTTTGGGTTGATTTCTTTCCTGCTCAGTTCTATCCCAATGAAACTTGCATGTGGATGCATCATGTGATCCATCTCTATTGCAGTGTATGCAATGCAAATCAGACTTTTATCCTTGAGAGTGTCTGCCCCACCTGCCTCTGAAATTTCTTCTTCGTCTTCCTCTTCGACCACCTGTTCCTCTAGAAGAATCTTGAGCAAGATTCTTCTGTCTATGTGCAAGAGACAAACATCTTCAAAAGACTAAGGAGATGTCTTATTCCCAAAATATTTCTCTCTTAACAAATTTATTCATAAGGGAGTCAAAGGTAATTTCTTTGAGGTTTCCATTTGCTTGCAATGACTCATGATAATTTGAATAAGTGAGATAAAGTGCCTTGAAAAAGGCTATTAGAGGAATGTCTAGTTCAACATTAGTCACTTTCATATCATGTATAATAGATTTTACTTTTGATGCAAGAGCAAGAGGATCATCATTTTGTAGTCCAAGGATAAACAATTTAATCATGAGTTGAACAACTTCAAGTGCAGAGTGTGAGTCATAGAGTTCCTTCAATTTTTGTAAGGCTTCAAAAGCATTTGAAAATGGTGAAACATGGTGACTCACCTCCTCATTTATAGATGCTACAATCAAGGCATAAGCATTGTTGTTGTTATTTTCCCAAATGGCAAATTCCTTGTCTAAGGTAGGCTTTTTCGGTTCTTTGTCTCCTTCTCCAACATAAACACCTTTCCACAACTCATTAAAAATGAGAGTGTGTTTGATCTTCTGAGACAACTCAGGATAGTTCTCCTTCCCGTTGATAACCACTCCAACAATAGATACCAATGAATGCATTGTAAAATTTGTGTACTATAGAAAAATACTTTTGTTGCAAAATTTTACTCCTAATGGTAAAAGAAAATCTAATTCTGATATATGGTAGAGGTATATTTGAGGGAGGTTTTATTTGGGGGAAGGTGTTATATAGGGTAGGGGTATATGGGGCAGGGGGTATGTGCTGGCCTATAAGGACACTAGTGTTAAAAGAATCGTGATGTTCCAAACACCAGTGTTAAAAGAGTTGTGATGTTCCAAACAAAACGCTAGAAGCGTATGAGGGAGTGATGGTTAACGCATATGGAGAGCGGTATAGGTATGTGGAGAGCGGTATAGGTATGTCGAGAGCATTATTAAGTATACAAAGAATGTTATATGAATGGGGGTGGTATGGCCTTGTATCTGAGCAGTAGTGTGGCTTGTGCATAGACAGTGGTAAGCAGATCGTATGGTGCTAAGTCAGACATAGAAACAGTAAAAATACAGCGTTACATATTAAAAGGATGCATGAGACAATAGTTTATATAACAATATATATAGTGACCAAGAGAAATGAAAACATAACAGTAGTTGAAGCATAAAGGGGCTTAATTTCCATCATTATTTTCAACACTTATGTGTATCTTGGAGATCATGTTCTTCAATTCGATCTCCATTTCAGAAATCCTAGATTCCAGATATATGAACCACTCTTCCAATGAGTCATGCAGTTCATTTATTCGGTGTTCCAAGACAAACATCAACATTGTCACAGTCACAACACCATGCTTCTACTTTCGTACTATCAAGAAATGCACAAACTCACTCCTCAGTCTTCAACGATCTCCCATATATTTCATTGTACAACTGAATAAAAGAAAACTATCACTCACAGTGGATGTTCAATGCATTTTAGAGAATTTTAATGCTCAGAAGATGATGTAAGAGGTGAGCAGATATGAAAGACTGCAAAAAGTGGCAGAAGGGAGTTACAAGGCAGAGAGGGAAGCCAAAAATAAGGTTAGCTCTGATACTATGTCAAGCTAGGAGGTAAATCCTCAAATGAACTATGTTTATTCATTTAGATTGCTGATAGCTATATACATGAGCGAGTGACTCTTGGGTTTCAACTCTCGATGAATCTTCCTTTTCCACTATTTATTATTTAGATTATTTACAAATTTTAACCCAATCCCCATGATTAGGTATCAATGGGATACTATATAGATTTTTCCTTGTTTGTTGGTTGTAACAACCGTCGCATCCACTGTGGACTATTATGTTGGATTTTAGACAGAGCCTTCGCATTCATGTGTGTCTCTTCCTAGGTGATGTTAGGGTCTTATAATATAGGTAATCAAAGTATGTATGCCCAGTTATTTAGTTTGGAAATATGCTGGTAAAGTTTAGCGTTTAAATTCACCAGGTCTTATAGTCTAAATTTTCTTTGTATAAAGTTCCCTAAAGGGTCATGGTTGAGGGGTCATGAGTGAAGTGTCACGAGTATGTTATCAATAACCATTTACATTGCTAAAATATGAAATATCTCTAAGTTATTTTTAATAGTTTTTATTTTAAATGAGATTTAGTTTTATAAAATATATATAATTATATTTTTATAAAATTTATTTAAAATATTAAACTTAATTTAAAAAATAACAAATCGATCCAATCTCAAAACTATAGGAACCGCATTTATTATCATGCTAAATACGTTAGCCAATAATAAATTCACAATTCAAAATCAAAAAATCAAATTAAGTTTATGACCTGACCCGTACTTCATACATTAAACTTCCAAGCCTCAAGCTACGTGAATAATTAAATCAATGGTTATTCTGGGATTTTGGGGGTTTCGTATTTCACTTTTCACGTTATTTGTGCCACGTAAGGTGAAAGGAAGTTGAGTAAAAATGAAATTTTACAGAGAAGAGGAATATTGTTTTTGTTATGCTATAAAGAGGAGAAATACACAGAACATAAATTTGGATAAATACTTATCCAATGATTTTACAGGAGTAAAAGGAGAAAGTGAAAGATACTTTACCAACAATTGAAAAGCAAGACATAGTTTTTAAAATCCATTGGAAGGAAATCATTCAATGGTTTTTATAAAATATGTTTATGAATCTCATTTATTCATCAATATATAAATTTAGGTAAACAAAACATGGATTTCAAAATAAGAGGATGGTTTATAAAATCATTTAAAGAAATATTTTGATATTTTATTTATGAAATTCATTTATAAGTTTAAGCAAAATATTTGGAAATATTATTCAAAATCTTTTCTTCCCAAATATTTAACGACAATGATGAAGTATTTAAAGGATGATGAAGGCAAGGACTATAGGAAAAAAGGGTCAACACATAAGTTTGGTTTAACTCCAAAATACAAATAATTCGCTGATCAACTAGGTGGAAAACATAAACAAACATGCAATTATTTTCAAAATTTTGACTCAAAAAAGGCAGTCAAAGGGACAACTAGTTGATACAAGTAGCAAAGTTAATTAGGTTTGAAAGGTAAGCTAATAGGTTTTGTGAAAAAACTTCAACCTTTCTAGATTCCAAGGCATAGGATCAGCATTAATGAACCAATTTCGAGATTTTGAAGGCCGAAGATTTTCCAGGAGTTTCATATTTCGTGTGGTTTTCTAGCGATTATTTTTATCTTTAGTTTATTGTTCAGTTTTTTTCAAGAATTTGTTAGATATTATTTTGTAATTAATTCATTTTTGGAATCCAAAGTTAGTTCAATATGAAGTCTATAAATATTCTATAATAATACTTATGAGTGGTTGGAACATGTATGAAGAAAAGAGCTCTACATTAATGTAAGTCATAGATTGTACTTAAAGTAATCAATTTTTAGAAATACAGAGGCAATTTTGTTCTAGGATTCCCATGTTAGGAAATTGGTGATGTGTTCTCTCATGTAAAATTATTCCTTTTCTTAGTGTCCGTATGTTTTTCCCTCTTTATTGTTGCAAGAAGATTAAGGGCCGAATTTGCTTAAGTGTACTATGCTCTAGATTGTTAACAATATCAATGTTTTCTTTATATTTATGATCTATATTCAATTGAACTAAATTATATTCATCATATTCACACCACAACACTATAAGATCCAAGAGTTTGCCTACCCCTGCCCTGTTACAATTACTCTATCATTTTTGTAATTGATTAATCATAAGTTTAGGACTCCATGCCCAATGGACTTTTCCAACATTTTTCAACCAAAACTTTGAAAAACCCACTTCAAATTTTAATAGCTAGCCTAAGATCTTAAAAAAAGAAATCCAAATCAGATAGAGAGAGTGCTCTCTAAAGCTAGAAAGTCTAGATCCTAGCTTTAAAAGTTGTTTGTGGTTACCCTTCTAGTTCTTTTTTCTCAACCTAAGAAAATTACGAAGTGATAACAAGCAGTATTATTACATCTCACTTAGAGGCTCGCTTCTCTCCCCCCTTTGTAGTAGAGGAACCTTGACATAGTTTTAACTGCACACTCTCCAGGGACACCTCGCTTACTTTTTGAGGATACTATTGCATCACTCTCCTGTGGTGACAATTAGAGCCAAGACATATCTTTGAGATATAGGGCAACTGGGCCGACATTCCAGAAGGGGCTCCCACATTGAATGGTGTAAAGTCTAATTAAGACTTCATATCGGAGAAACCCCATGGTTGATGGATTTCTAGCATCGTCGACAATTTACTAATGTAATTGACTATTTATGATTATTAATAATTATATAATAACAACCGATATATATATATTATATATTATCATATTAATAGTAATTTTATATATTAATATAATATTTTGGTTATTATATATATTATATTAATTATAGTAATAGTTATATTTTTAGCTATATACATAATTAATATATAATATAATAAACATTTAGTTATTTTTAATAATATTATTTATTTCTCACCATTGTCTTAAGTGTAATTATTAATATATTAATATAACTTGATATATATATATATATAATGTATATTTATATATATAAACCACTGAAATTATAGTATAATTATAATTGAAATAGATATTATATTACAAATTACTCAATATTATATTTATAGTATTGTATTAATATATTTATTAGTATATATTATTAATATATTAATAATTGGTTAATTAATCATTATTATAAATATAGTTATATATGTATTACAATATAGATATATAATCTAAATATTAATCCCACTGAAATGTTATAAACGCAATTTTAACAAACTAAATATTATAAACCCTAACATTATAAACGCATATTTTAAAGAAAATAAATGTGAGGTATAATATCTTATTCAGTATATAATATATATATATAATATATATATTTTGGTTGTTTTACTTTATTTTAGGTGCTGATAATTCATTGTTGGAAATGAGGTTTGAGTGTTATTAACACTACTAATATTAATGTTACATTAATGTCGATCTTAGTTAAATGGTTGATTGCGTTTGACCATGGCTTATCATAGTTAACCTTGGTTGACCATTGTATGGTTGATTATGGTTAATCATTATTGACTATGGTTGATGATGGTTGACCATAGTTGAAATTGGTCAACCATGTTCCACCATTCAAATCATGTTGATCTTGGTTGACCTTGGTTGAACATGGTCAATGATGGTTGACAACTGTTGATGATGGTCCACCATGGTTGACCATGTTGCACCATTCTAATCATGTTGATCATCGTTGACCTTGGTTGAATATGGTTGATCATGGTTGATCATGATCAACTTTGGTTAACATTGGTTCATCGTGTTAAACCATTATATCATTTATCATACTTAATTAATATATTATATTATTATAAATATCTTATTAATATTATATATAATAGAATTAGAATATATTAATAATATTATATATATGAATGATACATTACATTCAATCATAATATGATTATATACTGCAATTATTACAATTATAAGTGGGATATATTATGACTATAAATAATTATAATAATAAATAGATAAAAATACATATTAATATTAAGAAATAATTGATATTCATACTAAAATTGTTATATATATATATATATATATAATTAATTAATGATAATATATTATAGATCTCAATTTTAAGACTTCGTATATAACTCTAATATTATGAACACTATATATTAAATCCTATATTAAGAAACTATATAATTTTAACCCTAATATAGATATAGATATATAATAAATATATATAGATATATATTAAACACCGAATATTATAAACCATATTTTAAAGAAAAATAATGTGATGAATAATTTCTTATTCAATGTATATTTACTAGGTGTTTTACATATTTGGGTGTTACATTATATTAACATTAATGTTAATAATAACATTAACGTCATGGAAGCTTCACTCAATGAACCTCTTACGTGTCACGTGTGTTAGTGACATACTAAACAATACCCTTAATTTGACTACAAATTTGAAAATATCTCTAAAAGTCACATTATTTAAGCCCCTACCAATACTAACCCAATACAACTTCCCAATTTATAAAACACCTACTTTCACTAGATATTGTACGTATTAGGTTTTTAATTAACGATTTTTATACTCCTTTGTATTTTTTCATTAACTTTGAGCTCCATTTTGTATACCTACTAATATAAAAACCATTTACCTCCTATTATATGCTTAATACTAGAAGGGGAGAGGGGAGATTTGGGAGATTCGAAACATTTTTAAGAGCTTGTGTTACTAGAAGGGGAGATGTAGATTTGGAAGTCTTTCCAAAACTGTCATATAGATACCACCATTTTTGTAGCATTGAAATCTAGGAACCATCATGTTATGAAAAGCTCAAATCTACCCCTAAACTAGGGCCAACCATACAAGACAATCTCCAATTATTTCTATGTATTGAATTGAACAATAAAAAACCCTTTGGAACATAAATACATATCATTATTTAGGGTCTAGGAAGAAAAAACCCACTAGTGTAAAACATCATTTTTTGTTAAAAACCCATTGAATCTATAAGTTATAGCCTTTGATTAAAGGGATGAAAATCGAGAATTTACCTATGAAAGATTGACCTCTATAGTTAGTACTTCCTCTGATTATTCTACTCTGTAGAACCCAGGGTTATATTGGGGTTGATCAACTATATTATGAGCCTTCCCTTGCACTTCATCCTTCAAAGAGGCAGAGCCACCAACTCTGGAGCCCGAAGCTCCACCACACAGCCTCATGTTTAGAATAATGGCGGAATTCCACGTGATGCATTAGCCTTTAACTATGGGCGGAATCCTAGAATAACTTCCCTTCAGATAATGGGCATTGAGAAAAAACAAAGATTCCCACATTCTTCTCTATTTTCCATTTAAGGTTTTCGTCCATGTCCAAGTCCTTCATCCAAAAAATGGTGGAATTCCCATCTATTTTTATTAAGAAAATATGATTTTTTCATTTCCAAACTTGCGCTTAGGGAGCAAATCCTTTGTCAATCTCATCACATTTGAAATAGAGCAAACTAGTGAAACCGGAAGAGAGGAGCAAGGGCAGTATAAAAGAAACCCTATTGGGTTCGCCTACCACGTCCATCTCAAAAAAAACAAGAAACAAACATTGCAAACATATTTGGGTGCCTTTCTCTGTATTTAGAGTTTGTCATTAGGCAATTTATAGGCCTAGAATTTGAAATATATGGTAAGATTTAGTCCATTCAAGTTTGGAATCACCTTATGTAGGTGACAACAATACACCATATGATCCTACACAATAAAAAAAAAAATTATCCACCAATCGAAGCCTTGTTGGGAGAAGGGAATTGCAACTTCAAACCATGGATCACCCATGAAGCAAATCATGAACCCTTTACCTACGACAATAGGAGGGTGGAAAAATTAGTGCGAATAAATCCTAAGTCTCAACACCATCTCCTCTCTTCTTCAAATTTCATCTATTAAAATTCTCATATATATATGCTAAATTTAACGTTAAAATTAAGTTAGATGTTAAATTGATGTATAAGACAAATTTGAGGATGAGGAATATGGGGATGAATATTCAATAAATGGTAGACATTTGATAGAAATTGCAATTTCTCAAGAATTCTAACTGAAAATAATGAGATACAGTTCTTTTGTACTGATTTGTGAAATTAAATTCACAATTTAGAACAACATGCAATAAGAAAAACCACAAATACACAATGATTTCTAGGGGATCCCAGTTGTGAAAAACCCCTCAAGCCTCTTTGCATTAATCAATTTAATTGAGAAACTATTACAATTGCTAGCTCCAACTCTGAGCTTAACCTACAAAATAATAATTGTTCTCTTGCTCAACACCTAGCCAAATATCAGCTCACCAAGGCTCATATTTCCTTACACAACTACTGATGAAATTGACCCCTATTAGATAGGAATTTTCCTCCAATTGATTCCATAATTCCTAACGATTGATCATGTAATCTCATGCAATGCTTGTACACTCAAACGAGTTTGCGACTATTTGTTACATTTCCTTATCATCTCCACTTGAGCTGATGAACACAAATTCTTTGGATTCACTAGCTATTTTAGGTTGACCGATCGATTAAGTAACATATCTCTAAGTTATATTGTTGTTCCATTGCACAAATGACCTTCAATTGTCTCTAACAGTAATTATAGGTCAAATAATTGAATAAAACTGAAAATAACTGAACTGGATCAATAAAATTTAGCAATCACACACAAAGACCTCTAACTCAAATTTATTGAGCTAACTGAGTGAAAAAATCCATGTCACACAAGTTAAATGCCTCCAAGTTGTCCTATTGATGTGGAAATTCGATTTACTCAATTTGACTAAGGCGAAAGGAAAATTCAGCCTTTCGTGCTACATTTTTCAACACTCCCTATTAGCAAGAAAGGGATTTTCCACCACCCCAGTCCTACACCTGTGGAATTCAAATTTACCTCTTTACAATGCCTTTATCTAGATGTCAACATCTTGCTCCTCAGTTAGAATGTACTATAGAAACATAAATATCCTCTGCGCACAGTCTCGCAAATGATGATACTAGATATCAATGTGCTTGGACCTTTCATGAAATACCATTATGATAGAGTTTAATGAAACTCTTTTTATTACAATATACCACTGTCGGATCCATCTCCTGGCTAAATACTCGCACAAGTATTTTCCTCATCCAGATTACTTCACATGTTGTTTGACTTGCACCCATGTATTCATCCTCTACTAAGTTTAATGTCATAGACCTCTGCTTCTTACTATACCAGGGAATAGTTATGGACCCAACAATGAAGATAACACCTGATGTGATGTTCTTATTGGATGGAATCCCTACCCAATATGCATCAGTGAAGACTTGCATATTCACTCCCTTTGTTCGTTTATACCATAAACCATATTGGGTAGTGCCTATGAGGTGTCATAACACATTATTTGTTTCCTTCCAACATAATTTGATCGGCCTCACCATAGCTTTACTAAGATGGTTGACTACATAGCACATGTTGGGTCGTGTGTTCACAAGACACATTAGTGAACCCATAAGCTGCCTGTAAATGGTAGCTTCAACCTCTTCACTTGAAGTGGCATTATCCTTCCTCTATTTTGGAGATAGAGATGTATCCATGGGCTTACAATTATCCATGTGAAATCTTTGAATTATCTCAATGCCATACTTTCCTTGAAACAAAAATAATTCACCATCACTCTACCATACTTCCAACCCAAGGAAGTAATGCATGAGACCCATGTATTTCATCTCAAATTCCCTTGCAAGATCGGATCAACTTCTCATACCCTATTGATATTAACCATCAACATAAAAAAAAATAATAGGAAACTTACCATCTACCACAATGTGATAAAGGTTCACATCTACTTCACTTTTGGTGAAGCCCAATCCTCTGAGATAATTGTCGATCCGAGTGTACCATACTTGGGGCAATTATTTGAGACCATACAATGCTCTTTTGAGTTTGAACACATGTGACTCTCTATCATATGTCCCAAATCCTTCCGTCTGCTCTATAATTTACTCATCAACAACATTGTTGAGAAAGACGGTCTTCACATCCATCTGGTGGATGTTTCACCCCATCTGTGCAACCAATGCTAGAATGGATCTAGTTAACGAATACCTTGCAACTGGTGTAAAAGTTTCCTCATAGTCCACTCCCTCTACTTGAGAGAATCCTTTGGCCACAAATCTGGCCTTATACTTCTCAGTGCTTCCATCATCCGCATTCTTCACTTTGTAGATACATCTCAAACCAACTACTAATTTCCCTTCTAGCCTCGACACCACCTCCCATACACCATTCTTCATGATGGATTCATATTCTTACACCATGATCCGAACTTAAATAGGAACACAAAAAATCATAGATATAACCATAAATATAGAGATGCAATAGAAAAAACACTTCATTTCATTAATATAAAATACTGAAATATGCTTACAAACATAATGGAGATAAACTAGCTCAAACGATCATAGCTTATCTCTGAGATGATATGTGACAATTAAATGTCTCTGAACTTTGGTACAATGAAGCTTGAAGTCCTATTTATTATTGAGCAATAATGGAAAACCCTAAACATCCAAAAACCTAACCCTAGGAGATGAAGAGCCAAAAATATGGGCCCAATTTAGGTAAATTGGTACATCGACTTCTTGGGTTGTAAATTTGGCACATGATCTTTGTTTGATGTGCACAATACCCTGTTATAAATATCTATCCGAGAACTAAAACTATTAAATGAATTCATCAACCAAAGGCTTGTGTTTGCTCAATTTTCCCAAAAAATGTCATTTAGGGCCTGAAAATGGCTCCAGAAGTTTAGGACCCGAAAAAAATGCCAAAAATAGTAGGTTGTGTTATAATTAAGGAAACTAAAAAACTAAAAGAGACAGTGTTGAGGTTCCAAGTGGAATAGGTGGGTGGCCACCAATATCCACCTGGATTAATCCTCCCCCCTTAGGAAGCAATGGTCCCCATTGCATTGAGTGCCTCCATGAGATGGAGAAACTTCTGCTGAACTTGGTTCCTCGTGAGCTACTTGCCTTGGTGCATGGGTTGGACAACTTTGACCACCAAATATAATTGGATCTTCTACTAATGAGTGTTCTTTCTCTATTTTTCCATGATCCGATAAGTTATGGGATGTTCCATGTAGTATGGGTTTAGCTTTGTTGGTGTGAGTTGTTATGTAATGTCAAATGCATCCAACAATGGTGGAAAGTATGGCTGAAGGTGGTATACATTGAACACTGGGTGCAGACCAAGGAATGGTGGAATAATGAGCTCGAAGGAATTACCCCCTATAGCCTTGGTGATAGTGTATGACCCATATCAGAGTGGGCGAAGCTTGCAGTGTGGTCTAGTGAGGTGCTACTTCTACAAATGTAGCCAAAGTTTGTCACCCATCTTGAACTTGTATGGCACCTGATGTTAATCATGGCATAGATTGTACTTAGCATTGGGTCTGTCCAATATATCATGGACCTGTTTCCGTGTGTGTTGAATGAACTCAATGAATTTGTTAGTCCTGTCCGCTTCAGACTATACATGAGTTGAATTTGCCTGAGTAACTACAAATGGTATGGCCACATCAATGGGACATAATGGTTGAAATCCCAGCCCTACCTGAAAAGAGTTGTGGCCCGTTGAGCTATGAAGAGCTCTATTGTAGTTGTGCTAGACATAGAGAGGCTTTCATCCCATGTGCTTGGATGCTTTGAGTTGTACATGAGAAGAATGTGTACGATCATCTTATTGATAACCTCTATTTGGCCATCAATTTAAGGATAGAAAGTAGTGGACTTAGTGAGTTTAGTATCCAACATCGACCAAAGACTTGGCCAAAATACACTTATGAATATTCTATCCCAATCTAAGACAATAGACTGTGGGATCCCAAAGTGTACCAACACTCACTTAAAGAAGAGCTTAACAATGGCCTCTACTATGACATTCCTCTTGGAGGGTGCCATAATCGCCATCTTAGAGAATCTATCGACAACCAAGAAAACATAGTCATTTTCATGCTTAGTAGAAGGAAGGCTCAACATATAGTCCATGGAGATGGATTCCCAAGGTCGACTAGGAGTAGGTAGAGGAGTATATAGGCCTTGCTTCTTGATGGCTAGTTTCATAATGGCACAAGAAGTGTAGGATTTAATGTACCTCCCAAAATCATGCTGAAGGTTTGGCCAATAAAAATAATTCTGTAGTACTGCCACTATTTTCTCTACTCCAAAATGTCTAGTGACCCAACTATAGTGCACCTCCCAAATCATCTTGGTACGCTCGATTGAAGGAACATAGATGTGTCACAAGTGACATAATAGTGCATGCTAGAGGTTAAATTTGGAGCTTGCTTACCTTCCAGTAGTGTCTGGTATGTATTTCCAAATTATGGATCACCCTCATAAAGATGTAGCCACCCCTAGTCAAGCACAATGATCAATGCCATGACCGGTGGTCGGCTGAGGTAATTTGCAACATTATTGTTGCTGCCCTTCTTGTACTTAATGTTAAAATGGAATTGTTTCATGTATGTGGACCATTTTTGCTGGGGATCATTCTGCAACTTCCCTTGCGTATGTATGAACTATAAGAGTCAGTGGTCTATGTGGATGATCGTTTCCTTCCCCATAATGTAATGCTTCCATTTACGGCAAGCCTGCACAATGGAACACATTTCTTTATCATAGGTGAGATACTTTCAGACTATGTTTGAAAGTGTCTCACTGTGATAAGCCACTAAATGCCCCTACTGAGTAAGAACTACACCAATAGCATAGTTGGAGACATATGTCTCAATCTCAAATGGTTGTTTGAGGTCTGGTAATGTGAGCATTTTTGCAAAGAAGAGGTGCCGCTTCAACTTGAAAAATGCCTTATGTTGGGTTTCAGACCAAAAGAACTTTTTTTTGATCCACCCTTGGTGACTTGACTTAAAGGCCAAGTAATATGAGAGAACCTGAACACAAACCTACATTAGAAATTGATAAGGCCTAGAAAGCTGCGGAGCTCTCTTAGACTGGTCGGGGCTGGCCAACACTGAATGAATTGTATCTTAGTTGGGTCCACATGCAAACCCTTCTGATTAATGATGTACCCTAGATATTGAAACTGGTTCATGCCAAAAGTGCATTTCTCTAGATTGGCACACATCTTGTGTTGTCGTAGGGTTTGGAGGACCTTTTGAATATGGTGGAGGTGCTCTTCCCAACTTTGGCTAAAGATCAGGATGTCATTTAAAGGCACCACCACAAATGCATTAGCAAAGGGTATTAAGATGTCTTCCATTAATCTCATGAAGTTTGTGAGGGCATTCATCAATCCGAAAGGCATGACAAACCATTCGAAAAGGCCCTCCTTAGATTTGAAGGTAGTCTTCCACACATTAGAGGGTTCAATAGGTACCTGGTGATAACTAGAATTCAAGTCAATATTGCTAAATTATTTCCCCCCCTTGAGCTGGTCTAGAAGGTCATAAATATGTGGGATTGGATACCTATTCTAGACAGTGATCTTTTTCATTGCCTAAAAGTCAATACGTAGTCTCTAGGTCTCATCCTTCTTTTGTACCAATACAATCAGGCTCCCATGAGGTGATGAGCTTCACCTAATGGGCCCTTTCTACAATAGCTCCTGAATCTTGTTCTTGACCTCATCATTCTCTAGAGAAAAGCATTGATAGATCGATCCATTGGGTAGCAGCACACCTGGGGTCATATCTATGGAGTGCTTGACATGACAGTGTAGATATACGCATGTAGCTGAGGCAAAACTTTTCTTGTACTCGTCCACAACCATATCCATCTGTTGTTATTGTGTAATGGATCCCTATTTCGAAGTCGTGGCCACAATATTCTTCTTCCCTAAGGGCAAATCATAAGGAGAACAAATTTCCTATTCTGTGAAATGATCTTACTGCATTTCTTTACATAGATCAAAGAGATGGCAGTAGGTGAGGCTACCTTCGGTATCCTATACAACCTATTTCCCAAATTAATAATCACAGAGAGAGGTCTAGACTCATATACAACATGTCACTTCCACAAGTATGGTTTTCCAAATAATACATTCAAACTTCAAGAAGAGAAACATCACACAATACCTCATTCATGAAGAACTTGATGTTGTAGGGTAGGCGACACTGTTGGCTAACGCGAAGATCTTGTCCTTGGTGAAGCCACCTAATCGTGTACGATTGTAGATGTGATGTAGTTGGTAGACCAAGCCACTTTACGACCTCTACTGAAATGAGGTTCTTTTGGCTACCGTTGTCGATAATGAACTGCAATGAAGAACCCTAAAACCACATGGTGTTCCCCCTC
>APFE030992825.1:0-29505 GCA_000404065.3 Pinus taeda
CCGGTTCACTACGTAGGTTAGTCATGGAAAGAATATAACACAACCCAACATGAAGTTCTAATGATCGGATCACCCTCTAACATTTGGACCTCCACCTTCCAATTGACTCGACTGATTCTCACCTAGAATAAAGTAGAAGTGTCCAACAATCCATTTCAATATGTGCTGACTGCAAGCTGATCATCTAGTTCTCCTACTGGTCAACCCAAAGAGTTTGACTGAGAAATCACCCTAACACCCACTCCACTCAAGAATTGCACAGAAGATGCAGAACTTTCCAGCTCCATTGACTAAGGAAAATACGTAGACAGTCTGCATAGACATTGAATATTTTTCCATGTCCCCCCTCCAAGATTCCGCAGGTTTCCCAGCCAGTCACCAATAAGTCGATTGGCTACTCAACGATAAAACTGCATAGATTTTTGAGCAAGCCCCTTAGTAGTCTAGGACCCTGCTCAGCTTAGAAATTGCACAGACGTGGTCAACGGGTCATCCTCCCAGCAATTGCACAGTTTTTTTCTCTAGCAAACCCCACAGCCCACTGCCAACTCCCTCCAGGAATTACACAGTTTTTTCTACGAAGGCCCTCTGTTGCACAAATTGATTCACCCAGGAAATTGCATAGATCTACCCTCTAGTCGAGCCAAATCCCATATATAGTAACTATCGATTGGTATTGTTCATCTCAGTCTCCCAGTAACCTTTCCACAACCACCAAGGTTGCCTGCAGCTCATATCCCAACTCAAATCCCCCCTCGTGCAGTTTTATATCCTTGTCCTCTCTCTCGGTCACCTGCATACAAAAGCGGATGATCATGCATGATGGTAGACTAGGAGGTTTATGGATTTGATGTCATCTCATCATGAATGATTGTAGATACAGGTACATTAACATATATGAGGCAACATCGAATGGGATGAACAAGGAGAGTACATATGAAAAGACAGTTTCGTGAACAAACGTAACTCGTGAACAGGAAAAACATGTGAAAAGACAGTTTTGTGAATAGACAAAACATGCGAAGAGATAGTTTTGCGAACAGATGAAACATGCGAAGAGACAGTTTCACGAATGTATGAAACTTGTGAATGGACGAATCATGTGAAAAGACATTTTCATGAAAGGACGAACGACGAAACATGCGAGGACATATTTTTGCGAATGGGAAAACATGTTAAGCATGTCATAGTACAAACAAAGGAGAAATGTGCACATGCAATATCAAGTGAACCCAATTATGATCAAGGACTCTGCACACCTTCCCATGCAGAGGTGAAGCTGCAATACACCAAGAAGACATACATCGCTCAACACCACTACAACTCAACATGCACACGAGCAACAACACCAACATACCAGCACTGTCATGTCGAGTCGTGTCATGACTCATGTCGGCCACATTACTACTATGGGCCATACTGTTGTCAATTCATGTAATGTAAAGTGGAAGTCGAAGAGACCCACTCATAATATGAAGAGCCATGTAATCTGGAAAGTCATGAACGTCAAATAGTCAGAAGGGCTAGTTTCACCCTTGGCTATAAATACCACCTCATTTGTACATGTAAGAGAATTTTCACCTTGTCTCCTGCCATAGCCTTGAGAATCTATAATTTTTTCTTTGAGGAGTGAGTAGTTGCTCCAATGCCCCACCCACAGGGTTAGTGATGTATGGTGCATCGATGTGTCTTGGAACTTTTGCTTAATTCAGAAGCCTGCTCATAGGCCAGCATGTTTTCTCAAATGTGTTGTAACTATATCTAAGAATTAAACTTGAACACTTGTAATAGATTTTTCTTTAACCTATGTTAAAAAATTGAACTTATTCACCTATTGCAATACATATATTTATGAAAATGTGGTGTATAATTTGTTAACGTTGTCCTACTCATGTTTTTTGCTTCCAGGACATTAGACAGAGCCTTTTACGAAACCTGGTATAACGATTGTCGCACTCGCGTGGACTTCTCAGTGGGTATTCTACGTGTTATCTTCCTTTGTGTGTTGTGACTTACGCATCCATGTGGATTACTCTTTCGGAAGTTGTGCATGTCTTGTTGTGTTGCGTGCCTATGACAAAGTTGGGACTTCTTCCCATATGACCTGAGACTCACTCCCACCCTCTCTCTTTGTTGTGAAAGAGCCTTGACACAAGTAACACTAGCATTCACCAAGCACGTCAACTTCATTATTCGAATACCAAGCATACCATTCTCTCATGTTGACAAGTAAGAGCTAAGGCATATGTTTAAGATAATGGCAACCAGGACATCGTACAGGATCAGACTCCTACACCAAACACTGTGAGGTCTAGTTGGTACTGCATACCATGGAGATCCCTTGATCTTGGAGGGTCTAGCACCATCAACATTCTAGCGGTAGATGGAGGGCCACATGACAAGCTAAGCCCTCACATCCTGTTTTGAAACTTCACATATATGTCATGGATATCATTAGAGTCATCCATCGATGATGTTTCTCTTCTATCAAACCTCTCGACATCATGGGGGAGTTTTTTTATCTCTTTTCGTAATTCACGTATGATGGTGAAGCCGAAGTGTCCTAGCCTAAGTACTTACAAGACTTCTATGCATTTATTGATGAGGTAGATGACTTCTATGATGAAGGGGCTAGTTTCTTTCTTTCACGCACACTTCATGCATCCCCACAACGATGGCGCAATAGCCTACCACCCAGCACCGTGCATTCACTTGAGCAGTTTTATGATCTCATTGAATCTACTTTCCATCATTTTTATCTGGAAACTCTTGAAAAAGGAATGTTAAAACAATGGAAGACTCTGTAATAATCGCCTATGGAGTTTTGGCAGCGCGTCCATGTATTGTAGTTTCAAGCTCTGAAAAGTTAGATGCAATTTTAGTATCTCATGGATAGATTTGATTATTGGATTACCAAATCAATCCATCCCAAGATGATGTTGAAGTTCAAACCCCACTCAACATACTTTAGTGATGGAGTTGCACAATCACAGATGGAGACAGTTGTTGTCACAAGTGACTACTCGTCGACCCCTCATCAAACAACTTCACCGTCGCAGAGTGATGTGGGAGAACATGCACACACGTCTATTCAACTGTGATATCCTCCCAGCATCACTTCTCTCAATTTGCACATAGGTTTGGTTGTGAAACACATGCGTTGTCACATGCCTTTGTTATCACAACCTCCATCTTCATGTTTTGTTAATCCTCTGGATTTCACTGTCTTGTTTTCTTTCATTCTAGAATCTACACATGTTGTGAATGAGGATCAAGCCATAGACGGAGTTGGTGTTGCACAACCAACCTACATTGTCATTCATGATATGTATGACTAGGAACCTGAACATCAACCTATGGCAAACGATGATCTCCTTCTGTCCGTGCCTCCTTCCCTTTTCCCTGACATCTTTGGTGATTCGACCATCTTTGATTTTCCATGTGTAAATCCACCAACAGATGCACCAATTGTTAATCATTCGATGAGCACACGGATGTCAGCCTATCATTCGACAATAGAGAGTACAAATCATTCATTGAACATCCACTTGATTTTTCATCTTCTTTTTCTGAAATCGCATAGGGTGAACATTCTTTCTTCTCATCTTCCCCTCTGTGTGATTCATCAAATCATAAGGATGCCAAAAAAATCCTGAATTTTATGATCTTGGTTGTTGTTATCTCTATACTTCTTCATCTGATCACAATATTGATTCAATTGTTGTCAATCTATCTAAGACATTGGTCTTTGATGATTTATCTATTAAGGAAGTATGAACCCCACAACCTGTCGAGGCACTCCAACCTGAGCTGATGGTTATGTCAGGCCCTCACTGTACTGAGTTTAGTTCCACTTCTGATCAGAAAATTTGTGAAACACCCAAGGATCCTCATCACTCATCTGTATACACTAAATATCAATCGAACACTCATATTTCCCTTCCTCCACTCGAACCACACGATCCCATCATTCATGCATTGGAGGAATCTTACACAAAAAGCACACGTGTGTGACACAGGTTGTCTTTCTTTATCTTGTTTTCTTGCATGTCACAATAAAGAGTATGTGTATGCATAGAATTTGCATCTAGTGTCGCACAACAACATGGTAAGTCCATAGATTGCATTTCATGCACTTACACTCATTTTTTCTTGGTGGACGTGTTTAAACTCGGAAAGTGTTCCTCTTCATTGTTATATCTTTTATCTGTGTTGGTTTGCTTGATTGTGTTTCACGTGAACCATGCCTTCACCAACATGGGCTGACCAATGCGTCAGTGGCTGCATTAGAAGTATCACTTCACGTAAGTAGGCCCATGTGATGTTTAGCATAGGAGTAGGAGTAGTGTTTGCTTGCTTGCTTTGCTTTTCTTTGCATTTTGGTTTGCATGTTTGCTTGCTTGCTTACTTGCTTTGGTTTTCTTTCTTATTTTCTTTGCTTTCTTGTTTTTGCCTTCGCTTTACTTCTGCTTTTTTCTTTTTTCTTTCTTCATTTTCTTGTACCCGTAGGTTAGCCACTTGTGAAACTGTGTTTGGATCTCAAGACAAGTTGGGCGAATCTAAGAGAACTTGTACAACTATCAACATTTGGTTATCCATTTTCCTCTCTCTTATGAACTTGTTGTCTTTAGTCAATGATGCCTTGATGAAAAATATGTTCTGTTCAAATTGATTCTTAGTGAAAACACAATACTTGTGCTCTAACTAGCACCACATACTCTAATTGGTTGTTTTGGGTTAACCGTTGTCATCTCAGCTTAGTAGAGTAAGGTGATGGGGAAAACCTTAACAAGTATGTCAGAGGTATACATATCATACTTCTTTGAAGGAACAACCTCTTCTGCTCTCATTAAGTCAGGATCCCTCTTTGCCTCTCAAATAAATAAGTGCCTATGCACAGTTCTTTAAAAAATGAAAAATGAAAAAAATGAAAAAATGAAAATTTCGAAAAAAAATGAATAAGGTGAAAGAAGTGAAAGGCTTCCTATGCAGAGAGGTGATGCAAGTAACTCTTCCGGGGTACTATCCAGGCTCGCTAGCAGTGAAGCGATGCTTGTGTTCCTACGTGACTCCGTTCGGGTACTGTCCAGTCCTACTGGCAGTGGAGAAACACCAGAGATGAACCTTAAATTCTACTTGTCATAGTACTAGTGCATCAATATACCCCTAATCCCCAATCGAAACAACTAAGTTGACTTGGCTTAGAATATGTTCTGACTAGTCAAGAGAATGGTAGGGACTACATATTTCAACCAAGTTAGTGTGGAAACCATGATGATCAAACAATCAAACAATACTTCCGGAACAGTTAGACTCACTTTTCACAAAACAAGGTCCATTCAAAGAGCCAAAGTTCTACCAATGTGTCACCAAGTGTTGTAGCGACTACAAACACACTACAAAATTTTGGCTCACATGCAAATTTCGGAGCCTACCTCACATCGTGCAATCAATTATCCTTAGTCACTTGTTGGTAATTTGTTGATTTCAAGCTCCTCTCCCTGACCTTAAGAGTTGTTTGTGTTCTCATCTTCATGCAACATGTGTCATATTTGGGCATAGAGTTTGTTGTTTGTCATGTAAAGGGAATGTTGTCTTGATTCAAGGGAATTGTGTGCATATGATTGATTTTCATCACATAGACATGTTTCACACTCACCTCACGCACTCATTTCATGAAGGTTGTTTCATCAAGAAAAGTATGTCTTATGTATTCTAAAGGGTCTATATTGTGTCACTAAGTGTTTGTGTATGATCACAGTCAAGTCCTATAAATGTTTGCATATGTTCCACTCGTCTCACACTTAGCTATTTTCCTAGGTACCCTAACCTCATCCAGCTTCCTAGAACTATGCTCTTTTCTTCTGCAACCATCAATCTTCCTCACTTTTTTGTCAAAACCCCACAGTGTGTATATACACCAACCTCCCTTTCCTATTGAAACCCCATAGCCCACAGAGGCCCCAACCTACCCTGTACTCAAAAATTATGCAGAGGTTTCCTCCAAGGACCCTATCCTACAGTGGTGCCTTGAGCCTCAAAACTGCGCAGTGTTCTCCAAGTTGTTTTCTTCGTCTTTCATGTAGAAACTGTGCAGGCGGGCCTCCTAGGGCCTCATTCTAGAAGCAGTCATTCTCCATTGATGTCCCATAGATCTACCTCTCAGTGACTTCAAGAAAAGGTGACATTTTGAAAATGCTTCCAAATAGTTGAGGAGAAGGACCAAGGAACCAGGTAATGGAAAAAATTAGGACTGCATGTGAACTCTGCTACATGAATGATCATCTTGAGGGTAAGTATGGTAAGTAAAGAAAATCTTCTAAAGTATGCCTCTTAGTTGATTTTGTAGGAATTTTTTTCATTTTCATATCATCACATCCTCAATAACATTTTTATGAAACTAGCTCACAAAAAGATACAAAATATAGATCAACGACTTAAAAATCAGCCTCTTCAAGAGGGCAACCTCCTTTACAATACACAAATGAAAAATTCTTGGATGATATAAATGAAAAAACCTCCTTTCTGTATATAGGAGTCTAAGGGGTCACAATATAATCAAAGCCAAAATAACAATAATAATATAAGGGCACAACAATAATAATAGTGGGCTTTTATGGGGTACAATAATAACAATATAGGGACAATATGGGCACAACAATAACAATAACCACTACAATGACAATAGTAATGGGGGAATCACTAGTATTGTAGGGACCTAACATGCCCCTCTCCTTCAAAAAATGGTTTTCCTCAATGATTAAGTAGTTATGGATTCTTTTGCATAAAATTCTCACCCTCCTATGTGGAATCTTTAGTAGGTAAGTTCTTCCACTTGATGAGATACTCCAAAATTGATTTATTTTATAGCTATCGAGTTCTTGTTTCCGTGACTGCTTCAGGTTCTAATATGATTTTTCCTTCCTCGTCAAGTTCTAGAAATATTGTTTGAACTAGGATTTTGTCACCTATAACCTTCTTTAAGCATGAAGCTTGGAAAACTAGGAGCACTCGAGAAGTTGCATGAAGCTTCAATTTGTATGCCATAGTACTAATATTTTGCAACACCTTGTACGAAATATATTACTTTGGTGATAATTTATTATCCTTCTTATCTTGCTTGAGGTACTTTTGTTTATATGGTTGTAGCTGTAGGAATACCCAGTCACCTAGATCAAAACTTATTTTACTGCGATGTTGATCTGCCTGTTGTTTCATTCTATTTCGTCCCAAAGTGAGGTTATCCTTTAAGAGTTGGAGAGATTTGTTTTTATGCGCGATGTGATCTTCCACTGCTTGAACCTTAGAATTTTCTCTTAAATATGATGTCATGGACAGTGGATGATATCCATAAAGTGCCATAAATGGGGTCATTTTTGTTGTAGTATGGAAGGAAGTGTTGAGCCAGAGGTAACCATTTGACCCATTGTATCTGTTTATCAGATACAAAGCAACAAAGGTATCATTCCAAACATTTTTTTACTATCTTAGTTTTCCCATCACATTGAGGATGATAAGATGAGCTATGAGCTAACTGAGTACCAAGACAAGAAAATAATTTGGCCCAAAAATTTCCAATGAAAATGGGATCTATTTTGCTTACAATAATCTTTGGGGTTCCATATAGCTTTTGAATTACTTCCATAAATGCAATAGCAACTATACTGGAGTGCATACTTGGTATGCTTGTCAACTACCACCATGATGACACTCTTTCCTTTAGACTTGGGTAAGCCTGTGATAAAATTCATTGAAACCTCCTCCCAATGTTGGCTTGAAATGGATAAAGGTTGTAATAGACCTTGGGTCTTAATTGTTTCAACTTTGTTTTGTTGTAAAACCAAACATTTGGCCACAAACATTTGAATATTCGATTTAAGTTCATCCCAAAAAAATCCTTCTTAACCCCGTGGTAAGTTTTTTAAAATCCTAAGGGCCCTCTTAAGGTAGAGGTTTTCAATTCCATAAGAATATTTTGTTTGAGTTTGGAATTCTTACATAGGTATAAGTGATCTTTGTACCATAACGAATCATTTTTCCAGCTAAATGTATGATATGTACTGGGATTTTGTTGTAACTTTTGAATGAGTGCCCACACTTCTTCATCATTTTTCCATCCATCTCTTGCTTATTTTATCCAATCTAGTTGGATAATAGAAATGGCACAAAGAAATGCTTCCACATCCTCATTCTTTCTTAAGAGTGCATCTTCCATAACATTTTTCTTCCATTTTTTGTAGATGACTTCAAATTCATAACCAAACATCTTTGTGACCCATTTTTGCTTCTCTTCTGAAGATTATATTTGTTCTAAAAACTATTTAAAACTATCATGATCCATTTTTACCTTGAAGTGTCTTCCCATTAGGTAGGGTCGCCATTTCTTAATTACATGTAGTATTTCCAACATTTCCTTCTCATAAATAACTTTGTGTAAATAGTCTCCTTTGATTGGATGACTTTTGAACACAATGGGTCTTTCTTATTGCATATAAACAACACCAATTCAATTTCATGAGGAATCACATTCTACAATAAAGGTTTTTGTGAAGTGTGGCACAGCTAAGACCGATACTTGGCACATTTCCTCTTTAATATATTCAAAGGCCTTCGTTGCTTCTGGATTCCATGAAAATACATCTTTCTTTAATAATGTTGTTATAGGTGCCGCTATTAGCCAATAATTCTTAACGAACTTGTGATAATACCATGTTAACTCGAGAAATCCTCGCAAATGATTTATGGATGTGGGGATTTTCCATTCCTTAATGGATTTAATTTTGCTAGGGCCTACCTTCACACCTTCATGAGATACAATATGACCCATATATTCCACCTCTTATACTCCAAACAAACATGTGGATCTTTTTCCATTTAATTGTTTCTCATCCAATAGTTTGAGCACCCTGTCAACATGTGGAACATGATCCTTCCAAGACTTGTTGTAGATTAGTATATCATCAAAAAATACTAACACTAATTTTCTAAGGAAGGGTTTGAAAATAGAATTCATCAAACCTTGAAATGTAGAAGGTGCATTGGTAAGGCCAAAATACATGACCAAAAATTTATAATGACCCTCATGAGTTCTAAATGATGTTTTTGGAAAGTGTTTAGTCTTCATTCTAATTTCATGATATCCTAAACAAATATCTAACTTGGTGAAGTAAATTCATCCATGCAAATCATCCACTAATTCATCAATGATAGGAATGAGAAATTTATCTTTAATAGTGAGTCTATTGAGCTCCCCATAGTTCGTACATATGTGGCATGACCCATCCTTCTTGTGCACCAATACTACGGGAGCAAAGAAAGAACTTTGACAAGGTTGACTTGTATAAACGTCTAGCATTTCTACAAGCATACATTCAATTTCACTCTTTTGGGCATAGGAATATCTATAAGGCTTGATGTTTGGAGGAACACTTATTCGAATAAAATGAATAGCATGATCATGATCACAAATAGGTGGGAGGCCTTTGGGAGTCTCAAATACCTTGGAATGATTGTCCAATACTTTTTGGAGATCTGGGGAAATAGATGATTTCGATGTGGGAACCTCTAGTGAACATAATTGTGCAGGTATGCCTCATTGTTCTTTCTTTAGAAGTTTTTTCATTCCCTAAGAGCTGATTATCTTTCCTAATTTCCCTGTGATACCCCTTAATTTGACTTCCTTTCCTTCCAAAGAAAATTTCATGAAAAGTTCTTGAAAATTAAAATCTATTGTAGGAAAGGATTGTAGCCATTGGAATGGAAAGAATTGAGCTATTCAATACATATTCTCCCATGGATAGCTTGATATTATGGCACTTTGCAGTGCAATTTATGGTTCCTCCACTTGCAACCATCACTTGACACTCTAGTGCTAAATATAGGAATCAATTCAATTCCTTGGCTATCTTACAAGGAATAAAAGTATGGGTACTCTCGAATCAATCAACACTATTACCTTTTTCTTCATGATATGTCCTTCTATCTTGATAGTTTGGGCAGTGGTAATTCCAGCCAATGCATTACAAGATATTGTCAGATTCATTTCTTCCTTCTCTAGGGTTTGTTCTTGTTGTATATCCTCTTCTTTTTATGTTTCTTGTTCCTTTCCTTACTCCTCTTCACAATCTATGTAAAGTAATTTCTTCTTAGCACACTTTTGAATTTTAGTGTATTTTCTATCACAACTATAACAAAGTCCTTTCGCTCTTTTTTCTTCCATTTTTTGTGGTGTCAACCTTGCAGTTTATGGAAGGCTAGGGGAAACAACAATTCCATTTGTATAGTTATGAGTGGTAGGCTTCCTTGTTGCCATAGTTTTTCTTTCCATTTTTCTAGCCAACCTGAATGCCTTCTCTAATGAATCAGGTTCCCAAAGGCGAACCTCATGTTAGATGCTATCCTTTAAATTACCTATGAACACATCAATCCTATGCTCCTCTGGAATATCTTTTACCCTTATATTCAATTTTTGGAAGTCCTCAATGTGCTCCATCATTGAACCCTTTTGTTTGAGATTTATCAATTTGCTAAAAAAAGTGTTGCTTTTTGTATCCTCATATTGTGCTATATTTTCTTACGTAAAAATTTCCCAAGTGACAATTTATTTACAGGAGCAAAGCCATCAATACCAAACAAACTTATTTGGTTCCAAATACAAAGTTGCAATGCATACGTTTTGTGTGTTTTTCACATTATGGATATCGAAATATTGCTCCATCTGCATCATCCATGTTACGAGATCCTTGCCATCAAAGTTCCTTATATCGATCTTTGGAACATGGTGGGTCTTCAATTGACCATTAGAGTCTATGAAATCATGAGTAACATTTCTTTTGTTCTCGTCATGAGTTTCCTTTACTACCCTTTCGCCATTAGTAAGAATTTCTTGTAACAAATTTGTCAAATCTATCTTCAAGTCTTCCATGTTTCCTTTAAGTTTTTTTTCTATACCATCCATCTTAGCTTCCAAGCATGTCTTAAAATCTTCCATGTTGCCTTTAAGTTTTTCTTCTATACCATCCATCTTAGCTTCCATGCCTTTCTTTAAACCATCGATCTTAGCTTCTATTAGTTTTTGTGTGAGTGAATTCTGTTGCACTTGGTATTGTAATTTTGATATATCATGTTGCATTTCTTCCTCCTCTTCATCAATCATGCTAGAGCTTTCACACTGCTTACTAGGTGTTTCCATTTTCTTTCCTTGGGGAATAAATTAATGATAATAATTCTTCACTATGCCCTTTGAATTCCTTCAAAATAATTTTCAAACCAAACTTATGGAAAATTAAAAAAAAACTACACACCTTTTTTCACTTTGTAGAAGCTCGATATTGAATTTTTTGTATCTCCGTAATTTCTAATTTCCAAGGTTTGGAATTGTTCTGCGGCAGCCCCCTTAGTCCTCTTTCCAACCTCGCAAGTTTGATCAAAATTGGATTTTCCACGAAAGAGTTTATGCCTAATATCCCAAGATTTCTTGATTATATACTTTTTCAGTAGAGCAAACTTGTACGAAGTGCCATGTGTCACTGTTTCGACCTTCATATCTATTTGGGATCAGTAATTTGGGAGCTTACAAAAACCATAAATATATTAGACCATAACTCTGAAAATATAGTAAAAAAATATCTGAAATTTAGTCCCGAGCATCACCAAGATTTCGGCTCAAATGGGTTTTAATTTCATAGTTTGAAACTTCATAGAAAAAATTATAGAGAAAATGCCACAATGACCTATTTGAGATGGAATTCTGGAGCTTGTAGAAACCCTAACTTCCTTATACCATATCTCTAAAAATATAGCGAGACAATATTTGAAATTCGGACCCGAGGTGCAGAACGATTTCGACTCAAATGGGTTTTTTTTAGCTTCAAATACTTTGTAGAGAAAAAGTTATTGCAAAAATTCCACGATTACCTATTTGGAGTAGTGAAACCCTAGAATCCAAAGCTCTGATACCAAATGTTATGAAACCATCTCACAAAAAGATGGAAAAGATAGATCAATGACTTAAAACATAGCCTATTCAAGGGGTCGACCTCCTTTACATTACACAAATGAACAATTCTTGGATGATACAAATGAAAAAACCTCCTTTCTATATTATAGGAGTCTAAGGGGACACGATATAATCAAAGTCAACATAACAATAATGTTTGGAGGTAAATCCCCTCTGCAGACGGAGGCGATCCCTGCTAGCCCAAATGGGGTCTAGCAACAATCAAACAATGCTAACACGCAGGTTCCTAATTGCAGATTAGAGACCGATGATGAGGGCCTACCTGGATTCCAATGCTAGTACTTGTAGAAGAGTCGATGCTCCTGTTCTTTTACTCCAGCCGGTCACTATCCCGACGATCTCTGTGAATGGACACCTCCACATGCAAAGAATGACACAAATACAAGCATAAAATCCAATAGATGCAACTATATATCAGTCAGAAAGGATATAGCTCAATCATCATTATAAAGGACAATAAGAGTAGAACCATAATGATAGTCATCTATTATTGATAAACAAAGAAGAATGCAACCATAGTTCTGATGTCAAATCCTCCTTTGGCTGGGTGATCAGAAGCACATGCCTTGCAAAGCTTGCTGGGAATGGGGAACATGCCTCTCTCTCCTTGGTTACTTGGACAATAATCTCCTCACTTTAGATTTAGCCTTATGGGAATGAAGAAGGCTTCTTGCAGCATGAACTTAGCAATTCTCAAACTTTGGGACTTGGAACTAGAACTAGAACACTTCACTAGCTTGTCAAAGGCGAAAGGACAAGCTTTCATAGATAGAGGGGAAGGAGTTAGGATCCTCCACAATATTCATGGGATGGGCTTTATCACTAAGAAGCTTCCATGAGAGGTGGAGAACTACTTTCCTCCTATGGATATTTGAAGCCAAACTGACCCAACTCATTATAGATTCAGTTCATGAGTGGGTTAGGAAGAACCTTTGTAGGTTTGTTTGTTAAAAACTTTACCCAACTATGCTGGCACGAGTGCAACTTTGAGATAGAGCACCGACTTCCGTGCCCTCTTTGGAGGATTTCCCCCATTGGCGCGAGTGATACACAGTGAAACTGCGCCAATGGGAAAAGGGATATTTTTATGGGTATTTCGCAGAAGGTGTCTTCAAGGAATATGAAGTTCATGTCTAGGGGAATATAATGCAAGTGTTTCGAGGTCATGTCACTTCTCGCAGGTCCCGGAATGAGTCCTCCAAGACGCGTGAGAAGGGGTAACGGGAACGGTGACAAATTGATGTGTAACAGATGCCCCCTAAAGCATGAGGACTGAGAGAGAGAGGGGTGAAATGCTTTACAAGAACATGGCTAACTAAAAACACTATTGCCGGAGAACCTGCATGGAGAAATACAACTGTTATCTCAAGCACATGATGTATGTGGCATGGGTGCAGCCATCCATAGCAGAGTACATAAAAACTAGATCCAAGGTATGGGTGCAGCCATCTAGTAAGGATCGATAAATAGACTCAGGCATGGTCACAGCCATCCAGTGAATGATTCATGTAATGATCATAATAATCCACAAAATCGCAACCTGGATCTCCGCAGACAAAATCCAGGGTCTTGCGCTACATCTCGACCCGAACAAAGTACAAGTTTAAGCATGCGAATATGGGAGTTGAAGTCAAACATGCAGGAACATCGTTTGATTACCAGCCAATGATGAAAATTGTTAACAGAACCGAGAGGTACTACCAATAATGACAATGGTCCTCAAGGTACTATAGGTACAATCTATGGCATGCGAATCAATGAGCCGGCGTCGAACACCCGTAGAATCATTCGATCGGAGGCCAATGATGAAAACCTCGTGTCGAACACGAAGAACCTACCATTGAGGCATGCAGACTCCAAGGCACCTGAAGGGAGTCTTTGGGTCAGCTTCCTGGATAATGAGCTGAAGTCGACAGGAAATGACCTTGATCCAAGGTGGGCCATAGTGTTTCCCACATCATCGACATGAGATAGAGAAGGATAAGATGTTTTGTGAATTAGGATTATGTGAGTTATCAGAGGAAGGTTTAGTATTCTACAGAGGTCAACTTCTCTTGAACATATTGGCGGCACGACAGTGGACTTGGCAGTATTTGACCTCAAATATTCAGAGGTCATGGTGACAGGGCAACGAGCAGATGAGAGGTCAAACAGGATTACCCAAACCCATGGAGGCAAGTGAAAAACAAGATGAGATGTCCCCACCCAGACACGAATGCAGGCAAGTGCCATGCTCAAGAGCGACATACTGCCGACACGACAATAATTCTAGTTCCATTTTCCCCACCATTACTAGCGAGTACCCTGATTATTTTTTATGACAAGCGTGACGGGGATAGCATATGATTGTGAGGCATCATTTCGACGGAATCCGATGTCATTAAGTTTTAACGAGTCTGACAAAGGAAGAACTTGACGTCTTTTCATGTTTAGAGAGTTTGAAAAGACAGCAAAAAGTAAACTCCAGGGGTGTCCTTTTTTGTAAAGTTGAGTCTCTCGAGCCTGAAAAAGTATAAAACAATGCTCGAAAGAACCGCACGGCCATTACAACCGAGGAGTACTTTTCATGGTTAGTGACTTTGACCTGAAAAAAGTAAAAAAGCGACCGAAATCATGTCGTTTCATAACTGTTAATGAGCCTGAAACGATAAGGGCCCAACGATCTTTTTGTCTTTACATGGTCAGAAAAGAGCTTAAAGGCGACCGCCTCTTATTTACGTTTAATGAGTAAAGAGGAATAACTCAACAATCTTTTCATCTTTAAACGGTCAGAAAAGAGCTGAAAGCAGACCTCCATTTCTATTCTCTTTAACGAGTCAAAAAGGGAAAAAATACTCGGCAATATTTTCATATTTTATGAGTCAGGAAAGAGCTTAAAGATTACTCGTCCTAGAGGAACGATTTCGGTTTCATGTTTACACAAGCTTGAAATGAAAAATTATGCTTGTTATAAGTTCGCATGCCCCCAGCGTAATGACGCAAAATGAGGTACATGCCCCCCAAGCTTCATTGCATTCAACAAAGTGGATGGAATGAAGGTTCGCTTTCGAGATCTTGGAAAGACTTGACTTGTATTTTATGAGATCTTAATCAAAAGACTCGATTTGGAAAGGGAGTTGTTTCATTTTTTTAATGAGGTTGACACAATAAAATAACTATCCTCATAACCCTTGTTTCTTTTTTTAACGAGCTTGACACAAGATCAGGAACCATGCTCGACCAGACCTAGTTTCATTTTTTGAGGAGCTTGACATAGGAAAGCGAACTATGCTCCGACCAGACCTAGTTTCATTTTTTAAGGAGCTTGACATAGGGAAGGAACTATGCTCCGAAAAAACTTCATCATAATGAACAGGAAGTCATTGCTTCCAAGAGTGGCATTCTTTGTGGAAGGATAACATCTTGCAAGTCAGGACCCAATGCCCCCAGGACACTATGCACAATGGCAGCATCACTGGATATAGGCACGAGATAAGTAGCCACGTAGTTGACCTACGACGGGGCAGATACAACCAGTGGAGAAAAACCAGGAGGGGGTGACAACTGCGCAGGAGGCACCGGGGGACTAAAGAATGATAATTGATCTACAGTCACGATCCTTCTGTTGTGTGGAAAGCAAACCACACGGAAAAGTGAAGAGACAAGGGCCTTCGTGGCATAAACATAGTCACGACTAAGGACAAGACTGAAATCTAAAGCACCTTGGGCAACCAGTACATATATATAGACGGTTTTGCCTCCCAAAGTAATAGGGAACTTCAGAAGGATCCCTAATGATTGACTGGTTCCTCCGTCAAAGGCCATCAGATTCTGTGCAACCGGCACAAGCTGTGGGGAGCCCAAAGCTTGCCAAGTAGTGGAAGGCATAAGACTGATAGATGCACCCTCATCCAAGACAGTGCCAAGTACTGCCTTATCATAGGCATGTACTGTAATCTGGAAAGGCACATGGGATGGAAGGTGGAAAGCAGTCAGTTGACTCCAGTCGAAGGAAATGACTGAACTACTTGGTGGGGGAATCATATGATTGCCCCCCTGCTCCAAAGAAGGACTCTCGGGGTTAGGTGGGATAGGAGAGTCATTTTTGGACTTAGGAGAATCTAACGAGATGAGAAGAACATGAGCATGACGCTCTTCCAAAACAGATTGATCAACAAGCGGTTAACCCGAGTCGACACTCTTTCCGACCAATGGTTGTTCTGGAACAGGCTTAGTACAGCCAGGTTCAGAAAGAGGAGGATGGACAAGAGAAGGAGCTAAATCAATCTCTTTGTCAACAGGGAGAGGATCTGAAGAGAGCCTCTAATAAAAAATGGGGAGTTGGAGTGAAGAAGCTGTAAGACTTTCCAAAACAACGGAAGCTTTATCCATGAGCGGACAAAGGTGAAGGAGATGGTTGCCTTCACATAGCCTACAGGGGAATTGAATCTTCCCTTCCTTCTTACCATTGCCAGTTGATAGGGTAGCATCACCAGGAGCTTCAGAGGACAATGAGGGGTAGGCCGGATCATGAGACCATACTTCTAAGATCTTGGGAATTCTAGGACAATCACGAAGAAGATGGTCATCCTTGCACAATTTACAAGGAAACTTGACCTTCCGTGGAGGAGCGGAAGGTGGCTTGACCTGAGATGTACTCGGGGTAGTCACTGTAATCTTAGCCTCTCGCTTATGAGACTTCTTCTTCTTCATCTTCTTCTTCTTCTTCTTAGCCACCTGGTTACTTTAATCCAGACTTTCACTAGGCGAAGTAGAAGATGAGGACGTAGAAACAGGTGAAGAACATGATGTTGTTCAGGTGGAGGAACTGATTGACTAGTAGTTCAGACATTATGGACCACAGAGGTTGAAAACAACCAAATAGGCAACCCAATAGTTAACCCACGAAGGGACAACGTTGCCATGTAAGGAGAATCAACATTCCCAAAAGGAGGAAAATGACCAGGATTCCCTTCAGAGGGGATTCCTAGGTTGGTGAATTCTGGAAAAGTTGCCATCAAAACTCAAAATCACACACGGGGCTAAAAAAGAGCCAAGACACACAATCAAATGGCCAACAAACAGAATCTAACAGGGCATGTGATCACGGGTAATTTAATTTGTAGACACAAGGACATAACTTTACCTTTTCATCTTTAGAGAATCAAGAAAAGGACAAAAAGATGACTCTAGTCGCCTTCGAATGTTTAATGAGCCCGAAGTGACAAATGCTCAGATGAGCCTTTTCTTTTAGGGAGTCTAAAAAGGAGCAAAAGTGACTACTCTGGAGAACTAGGCAAAAGGTTTACCAGACAATCCGTAAAACTGCATATACACCTTGGCAATCATATGAAAACCAAGGACTTTCTGTATAGCAGTCAATCTTCCCTAATGTTGTGTTCGGTGCGTTACGGGTCGTAAGGCGACAGACACGGCTTCCTGTGGATAAAGGATGATAACCTAGTGGGGTCACCCCATATACTCGACGGTACGTGGGAGCACAAATCCGTACTAGACCACTATTGAGTCACAGAAGGAGGAATCACGCAACCTTGAGTGGAAACAAAAGTGACTAGGTTTAACGATGCCGAAGCACGTCTCTAGCCTAGACCTCTAAACAGTGTGCGTTATGTTCCAATTCCTTGTTAGATTCATTCAGTTCATTTTAAGTTGATCTTGGATTATGTTTTAGTTTTCAGGCCTTACCGTATGTAATGTCTCAAAACTCCCTAAATGCCAACTATATGCCAAAATATGTCATTTCATTCGATGAATGCTAGTTACGAGAGGGTTTGAGAGCTTTCACGCAAAAGAAATGATCAAAAAACAACAAAGAACTTCCCTAATGCAGCTAATGAAAATTAACAAACTTTTCTTCGAGATCACTAATCACTAATCAAAATGAAAAGCTTCTAATTCTCATTAACTAATACAAAGAAAAAGAGATTTTTCTTTTGTTGATGGCAAAGTGCATTAAACAAACTTTGAGAAATGATAACAAATAGATTCTATTCAATACAAGCACATTCAGTTCCCTAAATCACAAATCAAACCTCCAGAGAATGAGAAAGATCCCAAAGACACCAATGAGCCGTGTAATCTAGGCTCAAAGTGAGACAAAGCAGAATTCAAGTGAAGACAAAGAAAGTCACCCATATAACGCAATAAAATGATTTACAACCACCAAACAAGTGCAAGGGAGAAATCAAAGAGTCGACTGGACCACTAGAAGATCAAAACACCTAAGGAAGGCTCGACACATAAAGCCACTAGATGCCCTAGGGCTAGAAATGTGAAATCGATGAAAAAAAGAAAACACCCAAAGGGTAATGATCAAATCCAGTCAAATCACACTCCAACACACTCAAGTAGTCTAAAAAAGGTACCCAGAACAAAAACCAAGCTCAGAGGGCTCACAGCCAAGCAAAATTCAAAAAATTCCCAGGCCTGGCGTGATTGTTAGGCTACAACTAGCACCTTTCAGGGATTGGCACAGGTTGTTAATGAGCAACTATCACCAACTGGCACGAATATAACGCTATAAAACAATCAACAAGACAAAAAGCCAACTCCCCAGCAGAGTCGCCAAATTGTTGTGGAGGTAAATCCCCTCTGCGGATAGAGGCGATCCCTACTAGCCCAAATGGGGTCTAGCAACAATCAAACAATGCTAACAAGCAGGTTCCTAATTGAAAATTAAAGACCAATGATGGGGGCCTACCTAGATTCCAACGCCAGTACTTGTAGAACAGTCGATGCTCCTGTTCTTTTACTCCGGTCGGTCACGATCCCCACGATCTCCGTGAATGGACACCTACACATGCAAAGAACGACACAAATACAAGCATAAAATCCAATAGATGCAACTATATATTAGTTATAAAGGATATAACTCAATCATCATTATAGAAGACAATAAGATTGGAACCATAATGATAGTCGTCTATTATTGATAAACAAAGAAGAATACAACCATAGCTCTGACGTCAAATCCTCCTCTGGCTGGGTGATCAGCATCACATGCCTTGCAAAGCTTGTTAGGAATGGGGAACAAGCCTCTCTCTCCTTGGTTACTTGGACAAGAATCTCCTCACATTAGATTTAGCCTTATGGGAATGAAGAAGGCTTCTTGCAGCATGAACTTAACAATTCTCACACTTTGGGACTTGGAACTAGAACTAGAACTCTTCACTAGCTTGTCAAAGGCAAACGGGCAAGCTTTTATAGATAGAGGGGAAGGAGTTAGGATCATCCACAATAGTCATGGGATTGGCTTTATCACTAAGAAGCTTCCATGAGAGGTGGAGAACTACTTTCCTCCTATGGAGATTCGAAGCCAAACTGACCCAACTCATTATAGATTCAGTTCATGAGTGGGTTAGGAAGAACCTTCGTAAGTTTGTTTGTTAAAAACATTACCCAACTGGGCTAGCGCAAGTGCGAATTTGAGATAGAGTGCCAGCTGGCACGCCCTCTTTGGAGGATTTCCCCCATTGGCCCGAGTGATACATAGTGAAACCGCGCCAATGGAAAAAGGGCTGTTTTTATGGGTATTTTGCAGAACGTGTCTTCAGGGCATATGAAGTTCATGTCTAGGGGAATATAATGCAAGTGTTTCTAGGTCATGTCACTTCTCACAGGTCTCAGAACGAGTCCTCCAAGACGCGGGATAAGGGGTAACGGGGACGGTGACAAATTGCTATGTAACAAATAATATAAGGGAATAACAATAACAATAGTGGGATTCTATGGGACACAATAATAAAAATATGGGGACAATAGGGGCACAACAATAACAATAAGGGCTACAATAACAACAGTAATTGGGGAATCATTAGTATTATAGGGACCTAAAAAACATGCATGTGTGCAATCGTGAAAATTCATCTCATGTGTTTCTTCCACATGTCTTGCTTCTTTTCACTTGTTCGACCAATTGTCATCTTCTGTGTGTTGATTGATATGTCATGGTTGTGACCTCATCCTGGTGGTGTTGAATGTTCAGTTTGAGTTGTGTTCGCCATGAACACATCTATCATGCTCACACACAATGTTGCATGCACTGTGGGACAAGCATCATCGCAGTCATTCAATGATCCATCACAAGCATCATGCTTGTCACTCTCCCCGTCGGTCAGTCATGTTGAGAATATGTTGTCTTGATGGTTTGAGGTGTCTTGTCATCAAGTTATGTTGAGTGTGTGTTCGTAATGTTCGTGTATGCACAAATTCACTCACTCACACACTTAGTCGTTTTTCTGAAGTTCTGACGACCATATTACCGTATAACAATCAGACCTCCACCTTGCAATCGACTCGTCTGACCATCACCCAGAATAACTCATAAATGTCCAACAAGCCATTTCAATTTGCATTGAATACAAGTTGATCATCCATCTCTCTTGTTGGTCAACCAGATATTTTGACTGGGCAATCAACCTAGGACTCACTCCCCTCAAAAATTGTGCAAAAGCTCCATAAGTTGCCTAATATGCTAACTAAGAAAACTATTCAGATAGGCTGAATAGACACTGAATGTTTGTCCCTGTCTGCCCTCCAAGATTGTGCACTTTTTCTATATAGTCACCAGTAGGCCGACCGACTACTTACCCCAAAAATTACTCAGATTTCTGAGCAAGCCCCTCAGTAGTCTAGCACCCCATTCAGCTCAAAAAATGCACAGAGATGGTCATCAAGTTAGCCTCCTAGCAATTGCGTAGTTTTTGTCTCTAACAAACCCAACAACCCGCTGCTAGCTCCCTCCAGGAATTATGCAGTTTTTGTTGTCAAGGCCCTCTGCTGCAGAAATTGCTTCACCCTAGAAATTGTGTAAATATGCCCTCTAGTCAAGATAGATCCCTTGGACAGTCACTGCTGATCCCGATTGTCCATCTTAGTCTCCCAATGACCTCTATGCAATTTTCACTAGTAGTTCCCAAAGCTCGTATCCCAATGTGAATCTCGCCTCACGCAGTTTCGCAGCCTTGTCCTCTCTCCCAGTCACTTGCATACAAAAGCAAATGATTGTGCATCATGGTAGACTAGGAGGTTTATATATTGGATTTTGTATCGTCATGAGTGATTACAAATATAGGTAAATGATCAAACATGATGTAACGATGAATAGGATGAACCAGGATAGTAGATGTGAAGAGATAGTTTCACCAACAGATGAAACATGTGAAAAGACAATTTTTGCAAATGAACAAAACATTCGAAGAGACATTTTTACGAATGGATGAAACCTATGAAGGGATGAAACATGTGAAAAGATAGTTTCGTGAACAGATGAAATATGTGAGGACATATTTTTATGAATAGGAAAACATGTAAAGCATGCCACAGTACAAACAAAGGAGAAATGTGCATATGCAACATCAAGCGAACCCAATGACCATTGAGAACTGCAATAGACTAAGAAGACATCCATCTCTCAATAGCACTATAGCTCGACATGCACACCACCAGTAGCATGAACATACAAGCACTGTCATGTCGAGTCATGTCATGAGTAATTTCGGCCACATCACTAATAAGGGCCATATTGTTGTCAATGAATGTAATGTAAAGTGGAAGTCCAAGAGACCCACTCATCATCTAAAGAATCATGTAATCTAAAAAGTCATGAAAGTCAAATAGTCATGAGCGAAGTCGAATGATCACAAGGGCTAGTTTCACCCTTGATGTTAGGAACGAGTCCCCTAGGGTCAAGTTTTTGGATTAAAAGCCCAAGTTTTGGGGTTAAAGGCCCAAGTTTTGTATAAATAATGTAAAGTCCCCTCATTTGGTGGTCGTGGACCACGAATATGTAAAGATTAATAAAGGGTTTCCACCCTTGGTTTAGATAACTTGTGTTGGCTTTACGATATCCACCCTTGGTTTGTGAACCATGGGATTGTATAAAAAGGGAAATCTTAGAAGAGTATAAGGAAGTCTTTAGTTCATAGTTGACATTGATGAATGTAATAGGTTTGTGAGAGATAAAAGTGAAGAGTCTTAGCATAGGAGAGAGGCTCTGCAGCTATGTGCACAGAGGCCTATGATAGAAGTCTGCAGCTAACTGCATAGACCCTTGTAGCTGTGTGCGCAGGGTAGTTAGAGTCTGTAAAGGAGATCTAAACATCAATAAAGAGAATTATTATAAAATTACCTATGTATGAGTTATTTTACTTCTATTATGAATACATGCGATTATGTTATGTAAATACTAGGTTTATGATTTAATGTTGTATTGATGCACGAATCTATGTGTTTTACTTTGTTATATGAATGCAAGTAAGTATATCTATTTACGCAAATATAGCCATAATACATGTTGAAGTTATCCACTACTTAAGCTAATCTAGGTAAATACAGCAGTAAGAGTAATTATAGAAGTGCGTAAGTGTCTAAATTGCCTATTTAGGGTACACAAAGGACGATCACAAACCTTCGTGAAAGTCTTGAAGCCAAATAAGAGAACTATATCAATAAGCCCTAAAAATCTTATCAGTCTCTGTGAAACAAGGGTTAGGGTATAAAATGACATCACTTTTAGCTTCCTATACCAATAGGTTTCATTTTTCATGATTGACTGGGGAAGTGCCAAATATATTCATCCTTTTCATGCTGCAAAGGTTCCATATTTTGAAGAATTTCACTATGTACAGGTGGTTGACTCTTCTCACAATTGATGAATAGCCAAACAGTCTAATCCTAGCTAGATCATGTTTGAATTTACATGTTTTAGAACAGAGAATAAAGGTCTGCACAAAGAGTTTAAGCTTGGCAGGCAAGTAGTTAGGCAGAGAAGCAAAGGGTCTCAACAGCTTAATCTGAGCCGTGGAAGAAATAAGGGTAGACTTAGATAGGAGGGAAGCTAAAAGAAAAGGAAGAATCAGGGTCTGCTAGTTCAAGTGCACCCAATGAAAATGAAGAGAAAATGTTAGGTATACTAGGTTAGGTAAGCAGTTTTGATGATATAGAAGCATGGCTTGTGAGCAATTTGCTCCTCTCGAACAAGCTGCCATCTCATATCATAAGGTACCATGGCAAGGTGGTTACAAAACAGATGGAGCATGACTAATTCCCCTCCCCATTTTCCCAAGAAACACTTACTAACAGTCCCCCCAAGGGCAATGAGATCTGCTCATTACCTTTAGACCACTTCATCCCATGGAAAAGCTAAGTGAAAATGTGTTTTCACCTAGGCAAGACAAGCCACATTTCTTGTGTAAAAAGTCTTTATTCCATTTTGTCAAAGTTTCCTAAACTTCACTACTTGTCATCCTTTCATTTCCCCCCTTACCTAAGTTTTGACTCTATAAAACTTAGCCTAAACCATACAAACCCATCCCCCACAATCATATTAACCTACTAACCTTATTATATAGCTCCTATGTACATTCCCCTCCATTACTATGTATAAAAAGACAAAAATCCATAAAACAATCTAATACCCCGACCCTTGGCTAACTATAGAAATATTTTATGTTTTGTTTAGGGAGTTATTGGTCCACTAGGGGCCAATAACCACCCTCCATGTGCCCATCGGGACTTGTTTGGCCTCTGGCTAAATAAAATAGCCAAAACCCGCATTTTCCCCCTAAAAACCCACTTTTCCAAAGTCTGAAATACACCAGAAAACCTTACAAATCGCAAAAAATTAAAGTGGGTCTCCCACCGCTAACCTTCTACCACCTCCATTGCCCACCAAACGTCCGATCGGTGCTCTCAGATCCGACGGTGGTCGGTGATTTTGGAAGCCCCAACGTGCCAAATGATAGCATCTGGGGGATGGGCAGTATTTCCGCCGTATCGAGGACGCGTGTCAAGCACTCGGTGTGTTCGGAGCCCCCTCTCCCAAAACCATTTCACCCCAAAAGCGGTGCGGGAATACCGCTTACCATCTGCCCACCTCCCTGCTGACGTCATGTCCACGTCACCCACCATGTCACCCGCCACATCATATGCCATGTCACCTGCCATGTCAGCATCCATACCCCGCTACACGACAAAATGACGTCATGCTGACATCATCCGAAAAAAGCGCCCCTAACCTGCCAAAGTCAAAATTTCGGGTAAAAAGGGTGAAAACGTTTGTTTTTACCACTTACCTCAGTTTTCTCCAAGTGACCTGTGCATGCAAAATTACATGCAAAACACTATTTTCGACTGTTCAAGTCCACCAACCAGCAAGATTATTACACAACTCGGCCCCTCGACTCACCTGGTCACCTCCAAATTGGCCATTTCGTCCAAAAAATAGGTATTTACGACAATTTTCCATTGACCCTGTTTTTCATTGCTTTTCTCTGTAAAATTGGCCACAGGGCCTATAAATTTAAAAAGAAGAACACTGTGCTGCTGCCCAAAAATCTCCCATAAGCCTCTGAGATGCCAAATTCACCATAAATCCACATAGTGAGCTAAAATTGAGCTCGTTTGGCCCTGTAAACTCTCCAAGAAACCCCCAAAGCTATATTTTGCCCACAATTGTAGCCCATTGTGCCAAAAAACCCCATAGCTCCTGTTTCTCCAGCTAACTTCAATCCACAGAGCTAAATTGAATCCAACAAACCAGTTCCAATGGTGAAAATCCCGGAGAAATCCATAGAGCCATCGTTTTGCCCATTTTACCTACACAGATTCAAAAGTTCCAATTTTAAAAGCAACAGAGCTTAGCCATGGAAGCTCTAGTGGCCTTAAACATCACTCCCCTCAATGCACCCCACAAAGAGTTGGAACATTTGCCCTTGGCTGATAGAGATTATATAATCCAAGACCTAGTAGGCTACCAAAACCATCTGCAAGCAGTCTGTGAGCTCAGAAATAGTTACTTAAATCAAGATCATGTTTATGGAATTTGGGAATCAAATCTACCCAGATACTACCTACCCTCTGTGAATATATTCCCTGAGATCGTTCACCTCTGCTGTGAGAACTATGAGGCAACAAATAGGGCAGTTAATAGTCCATCTAGGACTACTCTTTTTTATATCACTCCTGACTCTATAAATAAGATGTTGAACTTCAAACCAACCCACCTCCAATTTCCTCTTACCATGAAGTACTTGCTGGATGAAGGTCCCAAACTATCCAACTTAGAGATAACCAGAATTGCCAAAGTGTTCATGAGAGCAGATAGCCAGCCTAAGGAGCCACCTCCTTTTCACTATGCCTGTTTCACTGAAATGGGTAGGTTAGTGCTTGATATGATATCTTTTGTATTGGGGTTCAAGACAAGTGAGCATATTTATGAAACCATACTGGTAATGATGTCTATCTTTACCCCAGGGCAGCCCCTTGCTGTCAAATAGAACTATGCCAAGTTTATTGCCAACAAGATGCATGACCAATTGTTGAGGCTAGATAGGGAGGGAATCTTCAAATATTCTTCCTATATCTATCATCTATTTTTATATTACCAGCCAGATATCTTCCAATTCCCCATTAGAAAATTGGACCATAAAGGGGAAAGGAGGTCTATGATCTTTTGGACCCTAATCTTTCATGATGTCCACACTTCTCCCTACTCTTATTGTGAGTTTATTGATTTATTTGTATACCCAGTCTCTTCTCTCCTGATGAGAACTCATCCTCCTAAACTAACACATGATATGCAAAAGATACTACAACTCTCCAAAAACTATAAAATAGGTGACTGGTACTTCTACCAAAATCACACTATTCTGAGGATATATGGTTGTGGGCTATGCCCCTACAGGCTACCTAGATATGTGCCAATGAGATTGTTTTCCCTGGAATATTTCAGGCAATTCATCAATTCAGATCTGAGTCACTTCCATAGCATAAAGAAAATGGCTCGATTGAAACACAAAGACCAGTTAGGCCGCTTTGTTATGAACAAGAAAGAGGGATGGAAGGATGCTGATGAACTATTGGGTCAAACATTCAAACTCAAGAGAATATTTTGGTGGGTACCCTATGACCCATATGGCTTTATCAATGCAAGAAGCGTAAAATATAGGCTGGCACCCTATGAACACTGCAGCATCCCTGACATAGAAAAGTATGCCAACCAAGATGAGTGGTTGGAGGGCACACTAGTTGAAGAGTTAAATGAGGAAGAAAAAATGGAACAAACCATGAAATATTTGGAAAAAGCTCTTGACTTGGATTCTTTTAGGCAGGTGTCTTTCAAAAGGCCACAGCGAACTAGGGAAAGCTCATCAACTGCCACAACTACACAACAGGTTGCTCGGGAAAGGACTACACCAACAACAGGGACAACAAAGGGCAAGGAGTTGGTAGTTGCAAAACAAGAAACCATGGAAGAACAACCTACTACCTCAAAGGAACACAGTCAAGGGCAAGCCCCTTCACTACATACACAAGCACCAGAGGTACTAGCACCACAGACTCCTCTTCCCGAGGAGAGAAGCAAGAAAAGAGCCCGAGAAGGGACTACACCTGTAAGTGGGTCAACAAGGCAGCAAGAGGCCAAGAGGCAAAGGGTAGATCCTCTTGAAGATGACACTCTGGAAGACATCACTGAAAGCACAAGAGGGGAGAGCAGCATCAGCCAACAGACTTCAGCTAGCTCTCACAAACAAGAAGGACGGAGGGAGCATGGAATGGAAGTCTCCTCCTCAAGGTGACAAGCGAAGAAACCATCAGACATCAAACAGTCATTCATGGAGATTAAGGCTCAAAATGAGTCATTAAAAATTTAGTTGTATGATCAATTTCTTAAGATGACACCCTCCAAACAGCATAGACTAATGGCAGCCTATGACATCAAGGAGGAGAAAATGATTTTAAGTCATTTCAAGCCCAAGGTTCAGTAGCCACAGTCTGCAACTAATTACATAAGGACCAATCTAGAGGTCCTTGCCAAAGACATACACCCAATGGACCAAATATAATTTCACAAACAAATGGGTGAAATGGTCTATGCTACATTGGCAGACAAGGGAATGCTGGCCCACCAATTAAAAGAGTCATTGAGTAATACATCTGCTCAATTGGATTTGGAGAAGATCTCTTCTCTAGCCAAAGACAACTGAATAAAGACTCTGGAAGAAATAATTGTTGAGTTGGGACATGATCCCAAGGATGCCAAAGGCATCAAAGCATTGATCAAAAAGAAGGAGGAAGATATTGCTGCCCTTAGAAAGCAATTGAATTTGCCTGTCACCATGCATCCCCAAACAACAGAACTAGTAAAAGAAAAAGCAGAAGAGGATGTCATGGATTTATTGATGAGAATGAACCAAAGGCTAATGCAGACAGAGCAAGAGTTGGAGAAATCATTGCAAACTAAGCAGGGAGAGTCGACCTCCCAGCCACCTGAAATAGCTCCAACAATTGTCTCTGCTCCCCCCACAGAAATAGCAGCAAACTCTCCCACTTAGCCAGCAACAACAACAGGTACAACAACTACAGATGCTATAGCGACAACAACAACAGAGCCTAAGACCAGCATGAGGATGGAAGAAATGATGAAGGCAGTGAAAGAGCTAGAAGCTCAAATGTCAGAGCTCAAAGAGACAAAAGAAAGACTAGCCAAGTTAGAAGTGAGCTATGACAAATCAAAAATAACAGTGGAAGAGAAGACCAGAGAGATGAAGGCCCTGGAGAACAAGGTGAAATCATTGGAAAAGGATCTCACCTTGCACAAACCTTTGGCAGAGATTAAAATTATTTTGCAGACCAAGATTGGCTAGTCCATTACTGACCAATGGCGATCAATTCAGACAATATATGAACAAATTGAATTAATAGAAAGGGAACAAGTGATCCAGGTGGATATTGGTGGCCACCTACCAAGTCCATTTGGACCCCAATCATTGTTTCTCTCAGCATTTTCAGTTTCCTTAATTGTAGCACAACTTACTATTTTTAGCAGTTTTTCGGGTCCTGAACTTCCGGAGCCGTTTTGAGGCCCTAAACGACGTTTTTTTGGGGAATCCAAGGGCAACATGGGTCCGTGGAATGGACCCATGTTGCCCGTTCCAACAATGGTAGTTCTCGGATAGATCTTTCTAATGAGCTATCATACGTGTCAAACGGAGATCGTATGCCAAAATTACGACCCCGGGAAATTGATGTACCAATTTACCCAAAACGGGGCCCACAATTTGGCGTTTCATCTTCAAAGGGTCGGTTTTGGAATGTGAAGGGTTTTCCATTGTTTCTCAATAATAAATAGGCCTTCGAGCCTCATTGTAACACAAGTTCGGAACAGTTCAGAGACATGTAGCCGCACATCTCTTCTCAGAGATAAGCTACCATCGTCCTAGCTGGTTTATTTCAATTCTGGTTGTAAGCATATTTCGGTATTTTTCCATTAATGAAATGAAGTGTTATTTCCGCTGCATCTCTTTATTTATGGTTATCGCACCTCTGTATTTATGGTTATCTCTGTAATCTATTGCGTTCCTATTTAAATCCGGATAGTGGTATCAGAGCGGTCTGCCTTTTCTCGGTTTTTCTTTGCATGTCCCCAACGAGGTCAGGATATAAGGAGTTAGGGCTTGAACTGGTCGAACCTTTGCAAGACCAGCCTCGAAAATCCCGACGGCCTCCCATGGCGGATGAGAAAAAAGACGAGGGAGCAGGAGATCCTATCAAAATCTTGCTCGAAGAAGCACTCGAGCGGCAAAGGAACGCGATGATGGATAGCTTTGCGCAGATCTTTCAGCGGCTACCTAGAGGTGACGCATCGGCTTCCAGCAGCGACTCTGGAAACGCCACGCCCTTTAAGGTACAAGTTAATTTCGAAATCCCCATCTTCGAGGGGAAAATAGACGCAGATGCCGTAGATAAATGGTTAAATCTGCTAGATGGGTATTTCTCTGTTCATGAATTTTCAAGTCGGGAAAGATTGTTTTCGCTCTTCTCAAAGCAGCCCCCCACGTCAAGGACTGGTGGGAAACCTACTGCGAGCAGAAGGATGAAAGTACAGGCTCACTATTTTCAGCCGCACCCACTTGGAATGACTTTCGGAATGCATCAAGGAGCAGTACTACCCAGTTCAAAGCTATGGACAAATACATCAGTGGACCACGCTGGGCAAGGGACGAGACCAGATGTTCCAGAGTTCAACATTTTTCATACCCCTCGCACCCACATTGGGTATCAAAGATTCCTGAGCTGCATTTGGTACTCAAATACCGCGGTTGCCTACATAATTAACATCCAGAAGAGTGGAGTTCTTGGACATCTCCTCACTTGGCACAGCATACCGATACGCTGTCAAAATCGAGCAAAAGTTAAAACAGAAGAAGCGAGACTTGGATCTGCAAATCAGAAGACCAAAGGACAAAGCCAAGGCGGGGTGACCCAGGACAACCCGTCAAAGCCACAAGAAAAGAACAACACCACAAAGCCGAAGAAGGACACAGGAAAGTGGTGTGAGTTCCACAAGAGTCCCACTCATAACACAAGTGAGTGTCGGACCAAGCAGTCATTAGTGGCTGAGTTGAAGGCTTCCGAATCAGATACATGTTCTGACCCTGAGCCAGAACCTGACAAGGGGAATGGCAAAGGGAAGCAGATCATTG
>APFE030992825.1:29525-41967 GCA_000404065.3 Pinus taeda
CCCTAAACGACGTTTTTTGGGGAATCCAGGGGCAACATGGGTCCATGGAATGGACCATGTTGCCGTTCCAACAATGATAGTTCTCGAATAGATCTTTCTAATGAGCTATTGTACGCGTCAAACGGAGATCGTATGCCAAAGTTACGACCCCGGGAAATTGATGTACCAATTTACCCAAAACGGGGCCCACAATTTGGCGTTTCATCTTCTAAGGGTCGGTTTTGGAATGTGAAGGGTTTTCCATTGTTTCTCAATAATAAATAGGCCTTCGAGCCTCATTGTAACACAGTTCGGAACAGTTCAGAGGCATGTAGCTGCACATCTCTTCTCAGAGATAAGCTACCATCGCCCTAGCTGGCTTATTTCCATTTCTGGTTGTAAGCATATTTCGGTATTTTCCATTAATGAAATGAAGTATTATTTCCACTGCATCTTTGTGTATATGGTTATCTCTATATTTTGTTGCGTTCCTGTTTAAATCCAGATCAACAAGAGCAAATGCAAAGGGACAGGGCATCATTAGGAAATATGCCTGAGTAGGCCAATAGGCTCATCCATTTTTTGAATACCAATACTAAGGAACAATTAGCAGCTTTGGAGATCACTGACAAGATAGGCACCATTTTGACAATAAAGAAGGTGCTAACAATGAGAAATTTTATACAGATTTTGGAAAGAAAATGTCAAGAGATGTAGATGGATATTAATGCCTTCACAGAGAAATTCACAAATTTGCAGCCGAAGGGTCTACCCATTTTAGTAACAAGCAACCAAAAACTATTATCACATCAACAATATGCTCATTGGGTGAACATGTATGTAACAAATCAGATCACTGCATCATCCAGCAGCTCAAAAGACACAGGACCTCCTTCCGGATAGAGCTTGTATGACAAATTGGAGAATTTGTTTTTTATAGAACATGAAATAAATCATCTTTTTGAAGTCAAGCCTAACTTTTATAGGTATACTGATGCTGATGAAATACTTGTAAAAGTACAAGGACATCAGTTGCCTACAGAACAGTGGTGGCAAAGTATGCTGGAAGTCTTGCCTAAGTAAATTTGGATCTTTTTTCCTATGTACACTTGCTCAAAGAGCAAGACATGTGGAAGATATGAAGGAAGGAGCTCAAGCAATGATCGGGAGACATTAAAGATGAATCAAGAGCAACTGAACAGATCAGGACAACAACGCATGAAGGAAAATCAAGGACTTAACTACCAACCAGATTCCTGGGTGAAAACTCTAAAATATCTTGTCAATTAAAGCAGCCAGCACAACCACAATAACTCCTACCTTTATTTCTGCATTTATTTCTCTTACAAAGTAGCTGAAGGAAGTTATTGCTCCTTATCTTATCCTCAAGATATTTTGTAAACTCACTTTTTGTATAAATACCCCCCCAAGGAAAGTATTCTGGGTTGGTGATTCTCCTATTGAACTGCGCTGTAACTCAGATATTTATTAATACAAAGGGCGTTGAAATGCATTGTTGTTGGACCTTCTGAATGTGGACGTGATGATTATGGACTTTGCTACAGAACTCCTGTGTCTTTCTTTGGCTCAATAAGTTATTCTAACCGTGTTTTTGTGTTTTTTGTGTTTGCAAATCTCATATATGTTTCATAATCTTAACAACAGGGAAAAAGAATAGCCCAGAACTTGTTTAAATACACTTTGTGTTCAATTCCTGTTGTTATTTATGTTTTCTTCACAATTAGCATAAGTAGAAATTCTTAAATGCTTCTGTTTCTACTAATTCCTTCATTCTGAACATTGTCAAGGAATTCTTCACTACTCCTTGAAAATATTCAAGCACCTTCCCTCTGCCACCATGATAAAGGATTCTTGACTGCCCTTTATCCCCTGGCCTACATCCCATCAATCACTAGCTCTCAATATTATTCCAAACTGATTATCTTGCTATGTAGTATTTCCCATCATCACAGAAACACACTGAGCAGTCCATCTTCATAGACTTCATTGCCCAATGGAATTAACTCTTTCATACTCGCATCCTACCTCTGTTTGAAATCACCATCCAAACCCATTTAAAACAAACCTCTGCACATCATAACTAGCATAAAAACTTCAAATAAACAAAGTTAAATTATATAGAGAGAGCACTCTCTAGATGCAGTTTGGCTAGAAATTGCATCTAAAATATTGGTTAGTGGTTGCCTCGGCCGTATTCCCTTTTCTCACAAGTTTTGGGGAACAACTTGAGTGATAACATCATTAGTGATTCCACTGGGGAACTGAATGAATGTCTGTTACTACTATCTAAATCCCTAAAGCTAGTTCAGTCCTACTCCAGTTTAGTTTTAGATTCTAAACAATTGTCTCACAGATTTGTTCAGCCATCCTTGTTTCAAACCTCCCTGAAGGAAAGCCACAATCCTCCTACATTTTAGTAGCTTCCTTCAAGATATTGTCAAAACTTGGATCCTCCAAGAATTCCTAGAAAATACCAAAATATACTTAGAAGCTGGATCCAAAGAAGAAAACTCGATACACAAGGTCAAACCCAAACCCAAATCCTCCAGCTATTTTTGACAATCCAAATCTGATTGCTAAGAGCCTTAGGAAACCAAAAAATCAAGAGAGTTCTCTTGATTGAAATCTTGAACCACCCCAGCAGAAACCCATTCAAATTAAACCTACTGCGGCAAATTCTCAAGCCCTCCTTCCTATTGCTGTAGATTCTGCCAGTTCACCTTTATTACCCCAAAATCTCTTTTCCACCAATCCATCCACAGCACTTATCTCAGCTCATATCCCTGTGCTTCTAGTTGTCCCACTTTTTCTGGCTAATATGGCCAACAGATATGCTCCCCTGCAGTTTCCTGCCAATCCAAGGGCTATGCCACAGGATTACCAGGGCAAAATTACCTACTTTGATGGTACAGGCACTTACACTGCTCAACAACATTCCAAGAGGATGAAAAACTATTTTGGAAACTATGAGATTGATGATAATGATGTTAGGATGAAAATTTTTGTCCAGATCTTAACTGGTGATGTAAGGGCATGGTTTAGGTCACTCCCTGCAAACACAATAGCTAATCCATATGCCCTTTATCAAACTTTCCTAAATAGACGGGAGAAGAAAAAGGACCCTTTACACATCTTGACTGAATATGAGAATTTGAAAAGAGGCCCACAAGAGAGTGTCCAAGATTATTGTGCCAGATTCAACAATACATACCTTTCTATTCCAATAAATCTTAGACCACCACCAGAATTAGCATTGATCAAATTCCTTGATGGATTTGACTCAGACATGGCTTACCAGCTCAGAGAGAGAGCTCCTCCTAGCCTTGAAGATATCCAGAGTATAGCTGTGAGTGTTGAAGCTAATCTAATTTCCAAACGAAATCGAGCTAGGACTGAAAGAAGAAAAACTTTCAAAGAGGAACCCTTTGCCTTTGAACAGAAACTTGATGCAATTATTAAAGGCATGGACAGGTTGGGAGATAGAGTGGAAACTATTGAGAGGAAATATTCATGGGAAAACCAACCAAACAACAATGCAAGAAATCCAAACTTTAGAAAAAATCAAAACCCCAATGTAGGAAAAGTTGGTCCAGACCAAAACATAAGGCCTCCTTTCCAAGAAAACTATGTAGAAGCTTCCACATCTAGTGAACCGACAGAGGACCCACACATTATTCTAATGGGTCTCAATAGTGGCCAACCAATTTTCCTAACTCAAGAAGACCAAGAGGCTCATACTCTTAGTCAGTGTCAAATGAAATCAGGGGAATCATTTGATTTTAAGCAAGGGTATGAAAGAGCTGTGTATGAAGTCCATAAGAAATACAACTTGAGAAGTAGGGGAATAGACATCCCTGATGATCCCAAGAAAAAGACAATCAAGAAACCTACAAACACTAAACTCAAGGGCTTTCATGTACCAATCATCCCTAAATCCACTTCCAATCCAAATAGTCCAACAGTTGAAGATGTTTCAGACAAAGATAAATCAAAACAACACCCTACATCTGTCTCTCCACTCAGAGAAGTGGTCGAAGAACCTTTGGAAGATGGTGAGCAAGAAACCCTAGTTCATCATAATATTCCAGCAAAAGAGGCAGTTGTTGAAAACTCAGTTCAAAGACACAACCTTGTTGCCCAAAATATCAAAACACAAATAGGAAAACCCTTTAATATGCAGGCTGAAATAAGTAAGTTAAAAGTGTCCATCCCATTATCTAAATTAGCTAGCCATGAATTTTTCACGGAACAAATCAGCAAATCATTACAAATTTCAGAAAACAAAGATTCAGTGAACATCTTTGATGATCAACTAGAACTTATATTTGGCCTTCAAGCAAATGGGAAAACAGTATATGGAGGTGTCCCTCCCTTTTATGTGAGTCTAAACATTCATGACAAGGTGCTTCACAATGCAATGTTTGATTCAGGAGCTTCACATAATCTGATGCCCAAATCTGTCATGGAAAAGTTGGACCTAGATATCACAAGGCCATACAAAGACTTCTTTTCCTTTGATTCCAGTTAGGTTCGGTGTCTAGGATTAATCAAGGATCTATGTGTGTTATTAGTCCAATATCTAGCCAAGACAATTCTCATGGATGTGGTGGTAGCTGATATTCTACCCAAGTATGGAATGTTGTTATCTAGATCCTGGGGTGCCAAGCTACAAGGATCTTTGCAACTATACATGTCTTATGCCACTATCTCAGTCTTTGGCCAGCCCAAAAGGCTATACCGAGAAACTTTGATGAAGTATGTGGTGAGTAGTCAAGAAAAACCACAAAACTTTCCCATTTATTCTATACATTTAGACATGGACTCTTTTATCTTATACAACACAGAGATTCAAACCCGAACTAATGTAAAAATGGTGACTCTAGGTCAAGATGAATTCCTAGACAAAGAATCCACAGTTCAAATTCAAGAAATCTTGGAAAACAATAAATTAACAGTCACACATAAAGAATCCTATGAGACTGTAAATCCAACTATCCCTATTGAGCAAAGGGAAAAAGCTCCTAATACCAGTTCAAATCAAGAAAACCTATGGTATCTGGAGTTTGATGGATTTGTTAATAAGCTAGGAGTAGGGTTAGGGGTTTGGATACACAATGTGAAGGATGACCACGATGAGGTACATGCATTTAGATTGAATTTCAGGTGCACTAACAACATGGCTGAGTATGAAGCCCTCCTCTTAGGGCTCAAAGTAATAAAAAACTTAGGTGCAGCTCGGATATCAATTTTGGGAGACTCTGACCTCATCATTCAACAAATAAAGGGTAACTTCATTACAAATGATCTTAGGCTAAGGTCATATAGAGCTGCTACAATGGAAATTCTCAACACCTTTCTTGAATCCCAACTGACCAAGATCCCAAGGAATCAAAATGTGCATGCCCATAGTCTAGCAACTTTTTCAAGCACTTGCAAATTTCCATTCAAGCCTAATCACCTATTCACTAATGAAATAAAACACAGACCTTCAGTGCCAGATAATGTCAAAAACTGGTAGGTGTTTGAAAACGACACACAAATCAACAACTTCCTGACTTTGAAAGAAGAGTTCTCAAGCATAAAAATGGATACCAACACTCTAGAGGAAAGCAATCAAATGGACAAAGTTGAAACACATATCTCTGCTGAAACAGAAAAACAACTTCTACACCCCACCAAGTTCACTAAAACAGATTTACAGCAACTTCATGAAAAAGAAGGTGAGGATGCAATTGCAGTGGAATGTGAAGTTATTGAGCTGAAGGATAACTTTCTACCTACAGGCCTCACTCCTTTAGAGGACATTTTTGAGTCAAATGGCATCTCTAGGAAACCTAAAATGTAGCCATTAAACACAGAAATTGAGGACTGTAATTTAGGAACTGCAGAAAATCCCAAAATGATAAAATTGTCCAAAGCTCTACCTCCTGACCAAAATCTCAAGTATATTGGACTATTCAAAGAATTTCAAGATGTCTTTGCATGGAGTTATGAGGACCTAAAGTCTTATGATACTACAGTAATCCAACACACAATGCCTCTCAAAGAAAACCAGAAACCTTTCAAATAGAAACTTAGGAGGGTCAACCCTGTGCTGCTCCCTTTGATTGAGAAAGAAGTTAACAGAATGCATGAAGATGGAATTATAGCTCCAATCAAATTCTCGGAATGGGTTTCAAATTTAGTGCCCACTAGAAAGAAGACAGGGGAGATAAGGTTATGTGTTGATTTAAGAAATTTGAACAAAGTCTCTTTAAAGGATAATTACCCTTTGCCCAAGATGGATCACATCCTGCAAAGGGTAGTGGGTGCCTCAAGGATATCACTGTTAGATGGATTCTCAGGCTTCAATCAAATCCTAATGCACCCTGATGACCAAAATAAAACTGCTTTCACAACCCCTTGGGGAACATTCAAATATGTGAAAATGCCTTTTGGACTCAAGAATGCAGGAGCAATTTTTCAAAGAGCCATGGATATTTCTTTTGCTAAAGAAATCCATGAATTTTTAGTCATTTACCTAGATGATCTTACAACTTTCTCCAAATCAGATCAACAGCACCTAGATCATCTAAGGCAAGTATTCTTAATTTGCAGAAAATATGGTATCTCATTAAATCCAAAGAAATCATTGTTTGGCCTAGAAGAAGGAAAATTATTGGGCCATATCATCTCTAGAGAAGGCATTAGAACTGATCCAGATAGAATACAAGCCATCTTACAAGTCCCTCATCCCAGAAACATAAAAGAACTACAAGCCTTTTTGGGAAAGATCAACTTTCTAAGAAGATTCATACAAAACTTGGCTGAGCTAATAAGATTGCTGAACAACATGCTCAAAAAAGACTCCAAGGTTAAATGGACAATGGAAACTAAGCAAGCCTTTGAAGAAATAAAAAAATCTTTGACTGAAACACCAGTCCTCACAAGCCTCAATTTTGACAAGGACTTTATCATATTTTCATTTGCATCAGAAGATACAATTGTTGTTGTCTTACTCCAAAAAGATGACCAAGGATGTGAAAAACCCATAGCCTTCTTCAACAAATCCCTTAGAGATGCTCCACTTAAATATCAAATCATAGAGAAACAAGCATATGCCCTTGTAAAGGCCATCAAGGACTTCAAAGTTTACATCTTGTACTCTCATGTGATCGCTTATGTGCCCAACACTGTTGTTAAAGACATCCTAGCCCAAGAAGGCATTGAAGGCAAAAAGGGGCAAATGGATAGCTACCATACTAGAATATGACATTGAAATTAAACCAACAAAACTAATAAAAGGACAAGGACTAGCTAAACTCATGACTGAAACTAACTTTCAAGCCCTTGACATAAATCAACTGGATAATGAGTAGGAGATGGCGACTCCACAGATCAATCAAGCCTTTTTACAATCACCTTGGTATGCTGACATATCATTTGTATTATTAAACCTACAAGCTCCTCCAAGATTATCCAAATCTAAGAAAAGATTTTTGAAAATGAAAGCTTCCAAGTTCTGCATTTTAGATCATGTTCTCTTTTGGAAAAACCATGAAGGTGTTTTATTAAATTGTCTAATCAAAGAATAAACTAACAAAGTACTTAAAGAATTTCATGCAAGGGATTGTGGTGGACATTTGTATTGGAAATCAACTGCTGATAAAATCCTAAGGGCTGGATTTTATTGGCCCACCCTATTTGCTGATGTGAAAAAATATGTAACTTCTTGCCACAAATGCCAAATTTCTGAAGGCAATAAAAAGTTGTTGCCTCTGCCCCTCAATCCCATTTCCACTGAGAAACCATTTCAACAATGGGGCTTGGACTTCATTGGGGAAATCCACCCTTTATCCTCTCGCCAGCATAGGTGGATTTTGACTGCTATAGACTATTTTACCAAGTGGATAGAGGCCATCCCTTGCAGGCAAGCCAATGACTCAGTAATCATTCAATTCCTTGAGACCAACATCTTGTCTAGGTTTGGCTGCTCGGAGAAAATTATTACAGACAATGTTGCTGCCTTTAAGTCTAAGAAAATGATTAATTTCTATCATAAATACCACATTACCTTGGGCCATTCCACCACCTATTACCCCCAAGGTAATGGCTGAACTGAATCCTCCAACAAGAGCTTGATCAACATCATTAAGAAAGTCTTGGAGGAGAACAAGAAAAGCTGGCATAAAAAGCTTGTGAATTCCCTATGGGCAGGCAGATTGTCCACCAAGAGATCTATTGGGACCAATCCCTATCAATTGGTTTATGGAATGGAGGTAGTATTCCCTTATTCTTTGGGAGTCCCAGTGATGAAGCTGATACAAGAGATACAAGCAGAACCTAATGATATTCAGAGAAGGATCAATCAAACTATTCACTTACAGCAGACAAGAGAAGAGGTCTATCACAGAGCCCAAGTTCTACAAGAAAAACTTAAAAATATATTTGATAAAAGAACCAAAGTAGAGGATTTCTTCATTGGGGATAAAGTTTTAAAGTGGGATTCCAGAAGAGAAGATAGAGCAAAACATGGAAAATTTGATTTCTTATGGAGAGGACCATTTATCATTCAGACTGTACAAGGAAACAACACCTACTTTTTGAAAAGTCTGGATGGTACAGAGGCAGATGGTGGACCAGTCAATGGCAGAATGCTGAAGCACTATTTTCAGCCACTTTGTTGAAAATACCAGCACTTTAATTTGTACATAGTAGTGTTTACTTTCTGCAGTTTAGTACAACAATAGGATAGGGAATAAGTTACAACAAATTTTGAGGAAAAGGCAAGGAATTGTGCCACCTTTGGGTATTGCATTTTTAGCATCTCAGAAGAAGCTAAAGAATCATACTTGACAGCTGTGAAAATGATGAGGAATAATCAAACAGAGTACACAAATCAGAGCTGCAATTTTTGGAGTGAGTTCATGAGAAATACAGGCATTGCAGAGGATCCATTTTGTGAACAACAAAGGAGAAATTTCAGAATACAGAAAAGAACTAAATATAAGGCCATCTGACCTATTGTTATTGACTTCTCACTAGGAAAAGCCATGCCCAAGTGGAGCCATTGCTAGCTTCCTATACCAATAGGTTTCATTTTTCATGATTGACTGGGGAAGTTCCAAATATGTTCATCCTTTTCATGTTGCAAAGGTTCTATATTTTGAAGAATTTGACTATATACAGGTGGTTGACTCTTGTCACAATTGATGAATAGCCAGACAGTCTAATCCTGGCTAGATCATGTTTGAATTTACATGTTTTAGAATATAGAATAAAGGTCTACAAAAAGAGTTTAAGCTTGGCAGGCAAGTAGTTAGGCAGAGAAGCAAAGGGTCTCAATAGCTTAATCTGAGCCCTGGAAGAAATAAGGGTAGACTTAGATAGGAGGGAAGCTAAAAGAAAAGGAAGAATCAGGGTCTGCTAGTTCAAGTGCACCCAATGAAAATGAAGAGAAAATGCTAGGTATACTAGGTTGGGTAAGCAGTTTTGATGGTATAGAAGCATGGCTTGTGAGCAATTTGCTCCTTTGGAACAAGTTGCCATCTCATAAAATCATAAGGTACCATGGCAAGGTGGCTACAAAACAAATGGAGCATGACTAATTCCCCTCCCCATTTTCCCAAGAAGCACTTACTAACATTCCCCCCAAGGGCAATGAGATTTGCTCATTAACTTTAGACCACTTCATCCCATGGAAAATCTAAGTGAAAATGTGTATTCACCTAGGAAAAACAGACCACATTTTTTGTGTAAAAAGTCTTTATTCCATTTTGTCAAAGTTTCCTAAACTTCACTACTTGTCATCCTTTCATTCCCCCCCTTGCCTAAGTTTTGACTCTATAAAACATAGCCTAAACCATACAAACCCATCCCCCACAATCTTATTAACCTACTAACCTTATTATATAGCTCCTATGTACATTCCCCTCCCTTACTATGTATAAAAACACAAAAATCCCTAAAAGCATCTAATACCCCGACACTTGGCTAACTATGGCCATATTTTAATTTTTTTTTAGGGAGTTATTGGTCCACCAGGGGCCAATAACAACCCTCCACATGCCCATCAGGACTTGTTTGGACTCTGGCTAAATAAAATAGCCAAAACCCGCATTTTTCCCCCAAAAACCCACTTTTCCAAAGTCCGAAATACACTAGAAAACCTTACAAATTGCAACAAATTAAGGTGGGTCTCTCGCCACTAACCTTCTGCCACTTCCATTGGCCGCCAAACGTGCAATCGGCACTCCCAGATCCGACGATGGTCGGCGATTTCGGATGCCACAACTTGCCGAACGATAGCGTGCGGGGGATGGGCGGTATTTCCGCCGTACCAATGACGCGTGTCAAGCACCCGGTGTGTTCGGAGCCCCCTCCCCCAAACCACTTCCCCCCAAAAGCGGTGCGGGAATACCACTTACCACCCACCCACCTTCCTGCTGACGTCATGCCCACGTCACCTGATGACGTCACCCACCATGTCACCCGCCACGTCATATGCCACGTCACCTGCCATGTCAGCATCCGTACCCTGCTACATGACAAAATGACGTCATCCGAAAAAAGCGCCCCTAACCCGCCAAAGTCAAATTTTCGGGTAAAAAGGGTGAAAAAATTTGTTTTTACCACTTACCTTAGTTTTCTCCAAGACACCTGTGCATGCAAAATTACGTGCAAAACACTATTTTCGACCGTTCAAGTCCACCAACCAGCAAGTTTATTACATAGCTCGGCCCCTTGGCTCACCTGGTCACCTACAAATTGGCCATTCCACCGAGAAAACTGGTATTTACGACAATTTTCCCCCGACCCTGTTTTTCATTGCTTTTCTCTGTAAAATTGGCCACAGAACCTATAAATTTGAAAAGAAGAACATTGTGCTACTGCCCAAAAATCCCCCATAAGCCTCTGAGCTGCCAAATTCACCATAAATCCACACAGTGAGCTAAAATTGAGCTCGTTCGGCCCTATAAGCTCTCCAAGAAACCCCCAAAGCTGTCTTTTGTCCACAATTGTAGCTCATTGTGCCAACAAAGCCCATAGCTCCTATTTCTCCAGCTAACTTTAATCCACAGAGCTAAATTGAAGCCAACAAACTAGTTCCAACGGTGAAAATCCTGGAGAAATCCATAGAGCCATCGTTCTGCCCATTTTTCCTGCACAGATTCAAAAGTTCAAATTTTAAAAGCAACAGAGCTCAGCCATGGAAGGTCCAGTGGGCTTAAACATCACTCGCTCAATGCACCCCACAAAGAGTTGGAACATTTTCCCTTCGCTGATAGAGATTATATAATCCAAGACCTAGTAGGCTACCAAAACCATCTGCAAGCAATCTGTGAGCTCAGAAATAGTTACTTAAATCAAGATGATGTTTATGGAATTTTGGAATCAAATCTACCCAGATACTACCTCCCCTCTATGAATAAATTCCCTGAGATCATTCACCTCTGTTGTGAGAAATATGAGCCAACAAACAGGGCAGTTAAGAGTCCATCTAGGACTACTATTTTTTATATCACTCCTGACTCTATAAATTAGATGCTGAACTTCAAACCAACCCACCTTCAGTTTCCTCTTACCATGAAGTACCTGCTGGATGAAGGTCCCAGACTCTCTAGCTCAGAGATAACCAGAATTGCCAAAGTGTTCATGAGAGCAGATAGTCAGCCTAAGGAGCCACCTCCTTTTCACTATGCTTGTTTCACTGAAATGGGTAGATTAGTGCTTGATATGATATCTTTTATATTGGGGTTCAAGACAAGTGAGCATATTGATGAAACCATACTGGTAATGATGTCTATCTTTACCCTAGGGCATCCCCCTGCTATCAAATACAACTATGCCATGTTTATTGCCAACAAGATGCATGACCAATTGTTGAGGCTAGATAGGGAGGGAATCTTCAAATATTCTTCCTATATCTATCATCTATTTTTATATTACTAGCCATATATCTTCCAATTCCCTATTAGTAAATTGGACCATAAAGGGGAAAGGAGGTCTGTGATTTTTTGGACCCCAATCTTTCATGATGTCCGCACTTCTCCCTACTCTGATTGTGACTTTATTGATTTATTTGTATACCTAGTCTCTTCTCTCCTGATGAGAACTCCTCCTCCTAGACTGACACATGATATGCAAAAGATACTACAGCTCTCCAAAAACTATAAAATAGGTGACTGGTACTTCTAACAGAATCACACTATTCTGAGGATATATGGCTGTGAGCTATGCCCCTACAGGTTTTCCCTGGAATATTTCAGGTAATTCATCAATTCAGATCTGAGTGACTTCCATAGCACAAAGAAAAAGGCCCGATTGAAACTCAGAGACCAATTAGGCCCCTTTGTTATGAACAAGAAAGAGGGATGGAAGGATGCTGATGAACTATTGGGTCAAACATTCAGACTCAAGAGAAGCTTTTGGTGGGTACCCTATGACCCATATGGCTTTATCA
>APFE030992828.1:0-12244 GCA_000404065.3 Pinus taeda
AGGGTAAATGCGGCTGGAATTAGGACTTCCATTGTTGACTTGTGAGGAGAGATCACTATCCTTCCTTGTTGCCATAGTGGGAGTGGGTGAGCTTGTCAAAGTAGAGGAAATCTCTTGCTGGACCCTGGGAGGAGCTTGCACAACACCAAGGCTCAGGTTGTAATGGTTTCTTTGATTATTTAATACAAATAAGTCCATTCTTCTCAATGATTTGTTAATGAATTATTTCATGTATTCCTTGGTCAATATGATAGATATGCTTTATTTTATGATGAATATTCAGATGCTATGTAATCGTTTGCTTTGTTAGTGTATGCAGGTCTGAAAGTGAAGGAGGAGCTCATCTGGATCAGCAAGGCTGGACTGCTACAACAAGTGTGGGACCTAAGGTAAGATCGAAAACATTTGAATTCTCGTAGAATGATGTGTATCTAGAGAAGGATAGCTCTTGTTTGGTTTGTTTGTCATTAGAGAGTCTTAGACTCCTAGGAAGGTTAGATTTGTCCGCAAGTATAACTCATTCCGTGTGACATTATTTCTAAGTGAAAAATCATAATTTTATTCAACTTCAAGAAAGGAACAAAATTGCATTATGTAGATGTTGAAAGAATTCAGTCATATAAGTCTTTCAGCTAATGAGAAATAAAAAGGAAAACTTTAAAAATTACATAAAATTGGTTATGTTAAGTGTGATAAAGAACACTTAAATTCTCATTTTTGTCTTTCTTTTTTTGAACTTTTTGTTAAACCTCGGGTTTGGGATCAATTGTTACCATTATTAATTCATTTCCAATTATATGCAAGGGAACTTATTTGTCTGAATCTAAGCTATCTAAGACATGAATTCTCTTTATACCCACCATACCCTTTTCGTTGAGTGTTTCCTCTTTCTGTTGCTCTGATGCTTGGATCTCTTCTAATTCAGTAAACTTTTGTGTGTGGGTTGTGGTTCCAAACAAATCCACAAAACCCCCATCTACTTGGTTACCTAGTTCGGCCTATTCATCTGTATTTGGATGGTTCTCCATGGTTTCCTCTTCCTTCTCTTCAAAAAGATGAGGGTCGGATACCTGTCATCCCTTTGGCTTGTGGGCCTGCATTGTCTCCTTTTTTGGGATCTTTTTGGCTTGTGGGAATGTGTTATACAAATGTCTTGTTTGAAAACAAATTTAACATTTGAATGTTGTGTTCTCACAATCTAATACTTGAGTCCTCTAAAATAATTTATGTTTCAGTTGAATGCGATGAGGTAAACCTTTGTTGAGGTCTATCTCTACACAAATTTTGGAAAAAGTGAAGATACATTTTTTTCATTTGTCAATATCCATATTTTTGAATTTTCCAAGAGTATTTCCAATATTCTCTAGGACATGATGGCGTTATAAAGGAATAGGAGTATTGGGTAGTATCACTTATACCAACATTGTTGAAACCACCATGCTTATATGTTATGAAACCAGCTCACAAAAAGATATATGAATGCCTTAGAATTCAACCTCTTCAAGGGGGAAACCTCCTTTACATTACCCAAATGAACAATTCTTGGATGATACAAATGAGAAGACCTCCTTTATATATATAGGAGTCTAAGGGGTCATAAATAAATCAGAGCCGGCATACAATAATAATTAAGGCAAATAATCAATAGGGGCTTCTAAGGGGGCACAATATAACATATGCGGACTCATGGTCAAACAATAAAAGAGGGTTTTACTAATAAAATAAGGGTTCACTAGTAGTATAGGGACCTAACATGCCCCTCTCCTTCAAAAAGTGTTGTTCTCAATGCTTGAGTAGTTCTTGATGCTTCTGTATAAATTCTTGTCCTCCCATGTGGAATCTTCAGGGGGTAAGTTATTCCACTTGATGAGATACTCTGAAATTGATCTAATTCGTAGCTATTGATTTCTCAGTTTTGTGATTGGTTCAGGTTCCAATATGATTTTTCCTTCCTTGTCAAGTTCTCACAATACTATCTGAATTGGGTCTTCTGCAACTTTTGAATGAGTTCCCACTCCTTTGGGCATATGGATATCTATAAGGCCTAATGCTTGGAGGAACACTTCCTGGAATCAAATGAATAGCATGATCATGATCATGAATAGGTGGGATGCCTTTGGGAGTCTCAAATACCTTGGAATGATTTTCCAAAATCTTTTGGAGATCTGGAGAAATACATGATTTCAATGTGGGATCCTCTAGTGAACATAATTGTGCAATTACGCCCATTGTTATTTATTTAGAAGCTTTGTCATGTTTTTAGAGTTGATTATCTTTCCTGGTTTCCCTTCAATACCCCTCAATTCAACTTCCTTTCCTTCCCAAAAAAATTCAGGAAAAGTTCTTGAAAATCAAAATCTATCGTATCCAAAGATTGTAGGCTCCATTAGACTTCTAGTAAAACATCTGCACCACCCATTGGAATGGAAAGCATTGGGCTATTCAATACATATTGTCCCATGGATATCTTGATATTATGACACTTTCTAGAGCAATTTATGGGTCCTCCACTTGAAACCATCACTTGACACTTTGGTGCTAGATATAGGAAGCAATTCAATTCCTTGGCTATCTTACAATGAATAAAATTATGTGTACTACCCGAATCAATCAACATTATTACCTTTTTCTTCTTGATATGTCCTATATTGATAGTTTGAGCAGTGGTATTTTCTTCTAATACATTACAAGATATGGTCGAATTCATTTCTTGATGCTCGATGTGATGTTTCACTTCTTGAACATTTTTCTTCTTGATATGTCCTTCTATATTGATAGTTTAAGGAGTGGTAATTTCGGCCAATGCATTACAAGATATGGTCGGATTCATTTCTTCTTTCTATATGTGATATTTCACTTTTTGAACCTTTTTCTTCTTGATATGTCCTTCTATCTTGAGAGTTTGAGGAGTGGTAATTCTTTCCAATGCTTTACAAGATATGATTCATTTCTTCTTTCTCGATGTGATCTTTCACTTCTTGAATCTTTTTCTTCTTGATATGTCCTTCTATCTTGCGAGTTTGAGGAGTGATAATTCTTGCCAATGCTTTACAAGATATGGTCAGATTCATTTCTTCTTTCTCTAGGGTGGGTTCCTATTGTATATCCTCTTCTTTTGATGTTTCTTGATCATTTTCTTCCTCCTCTTCATAATCTATGTAAAATAATTTCTTCTCGGCACACTTATGACCTTTAGTGTATTTGTTATCACAATTGTAACAAAGCCCTTTTTCTCTTTTTTATTCCAAATATTGTGGTGTAAACCTTGTAGGTTGTGGAAGGCTATGAGAAAAAACACTTCCATAATTATAGTCGTGAGTGGTGGGATTCCTTGTTTCCATAGTTTCGCTTTCAATTTTTCTTGCCAACTTGAATGCCTTCTCCAATGAATCAGGTTCCCAAAGACGAACCTCATGTTGAATGTTATGTTTTAAAGTCCCTATGAAGACATCAACCATTTTCTTCTCTGGAATATCATTTACCCTTATATTCAATTTTTGGAAGTCCTCAATGTGCTCTACCATTGAACCCTTTTGTTTGAGATTTATCAATTGGCTAAAGAAGGTGTTTCTCTTTGTATCATCATAATGTGCTATCATTTCCTCCGTGAAAATTGACCACGTGGCAAGTGGTTTACGAGAAAAAAACCCTTTATACCATAAAAATTGATTCGGTTCTAAATAATTAAATGAAATACATACCTTTTGTAACATTGTTACAACATGTAGATCAAAATATTTCAACATCTGTAGTATCCAATTTACCAGATCCTTGCCATCAAACTTCCTCATCTCACTTTTTCTTTATTTTAGGAGCTCGATCTTGAAATGACCATAACTCTGTACTTTTGGAAATTTTAATTTTTAAATTTCGGTATGTAATAGTCCTCTGGGCTCTCTTTCTAACCCCGAAAGTCTGATCAAGATTGGATTTTGCAAGGAAGAGTTATGTCAAATCTCCCACGATGACCTGATTATAGATTGGTTCAGTAGAGTGCACTTGTAAGAAGTGCCACGTGTCACTGTTTCAACCTTAGGATCTAAAAGATATAGACAAACAACTACAGTCCATCCTCTTTCTGTGACTTCTTACGAAATTTCAATATTATGCTTAGAGAGAAAGTTATGACGAGTTTCCCAAGATCACCTATTTATAATGTAATTCAAGAGTCTGCAAAAACCCTAAATTCTTCATATTATATCTCTAAAAATATAGCGAGACAAGATCTTAAATTCGAATCCAAGCTTCACCAAGATTTCAGTTCAAATGGGTTTTAATTTTAGAGTCTGAACATTTGTAGAAAATATATTATAGCGAAACTTCCACGATGACCTGTTTGAGATGAATTCTAGAGGTTGCAAAAACCCTAACTTCCTCAAATCATATCTCTAAAAGTATAGCAAGAAAATATCTAAAATTTGGACCGGAGGTTCAGAGAGATTTCATCTCAAATGGGTTTTTTTGTTAAATTATGAAACGTCGCCTAAAAAACGTTATAGTGAAAATGTCATGATGACCTATTTGGAGCAATTAAACCCTAGAATCCAAAGCTCTGATACCAAATTTTATGAAACCAGCTCACAAAAAGATAGAAAAGATAGATCAATGCGTTAGAATTCAGCCTCTTCGAGGGGGAAACCTCCTTTACATTACACAAATGAACAATTCTTGGATGATACAAATGACAAGACCTCCTTTATATATATATATAGGAGTCTAAGGGGTCATAATATAATCAGAACCGACATAACAATAATAATGTAAGGGAAAAATCATAACAATAGTGGGCTTCTGTGGGGCACAATAATAACAATATGGGGACTACATGGGCACAACAATATAATAAGGGGGTTTTACTAATAACAATAAGGGGTTACACTAGTAGTATAGGGACCTAACATTATAACACTGAAAATTAGGAACCATGGAGTAATGTAGAGCTCAACTCTACCCCAAAACCATGACCCTTCATTTTGGACATACTTTAGATATTTATGTGTATCTAATTGAACAACGAAGAAACCCTTGGAACATAAATAGATATCACAATTAGGGGCCCAAGTAGAGAAAACCCATTGGTGTAATGTGTAAGATCTAGGCTAGAAACCATTGAATCTGCATATAACAGACTTAGACTGGAGATTAAAAAAAAAAGGAGTTTACCTCTGGATGATTAACTTCCATGGTTGGTGCTCATTCCATTTGTTCTACGATGAAGGGCCTTGGTTTGATTTGGATCTGATCTGATGGGATATGAACCTCCCCTTGCACTGCATCTTTGAAGGAGACATATCCACTAGGGTTTCTGTAATGAGTAGCTTCCTTGTAAGATACGGAGATGTTTGATTTCCTCATAATCGATGCTCCACCACACAACCTCACAATTATGACGATGGGAGAGTTTCTTGAGATACCATATTTGTGTAGCAGAGAGAAATCAATTAATTGTTTGCCTTCATGTAATAGGCTCTACAAAATCACAGAGATGTCAATCCTCTACTCTATCTTTGGTTTTAGATCCACCACAAGGTTAGATCCAAACACCATAAAAGGACTGAGATGTCACTTAGGGTATTAATGAAAATCTGAAAACCCTCCTCTAGATTGTAATCAAACAAGGCACCCTTGAGCATAGAGATCTTCCCCTCCATGAGTTGAGAACCCAACTTGGCTTGTGTCCATATAGAAATCCAAATCTGAGGGAAAAAAACAAGGAATCTTGTAAAACAAATTAAACTATCAAATGCGAACTATAACCTCAAAACAAAAAAAACCTAATAAAAAAACCCAAAAAACATGAAAAAATGGCCTGAAAACGAAAAGTGTTGATGCTGGAATAATGTCTTTTTTTCGGGGTAAATTTTCATCATTTTTTAAAAATGGCAACAAAAGCCAAAAAAAATTGTGCAAAAAACACTCTAAAAATGAAAAGTTTTAATGTTGAAATAATGTTGAATGTGAGTGATGTTTTTTTTTAACATTTTTTAAAATGGAAATAAAAACCAATAAAAGCCATTTTTGTGCAAAAAATACCCTAAAAACAAAAAGTGTTTATGCTAGAATACTGTGTCTTTTTCAAGATATATTTTCAACATTTTTTAGCACTGGCATTAAAGATAAAATATCATGACTCCAAAAAACCTTTAAATTTTGATAATTTTTCAGCCATGGAATTAAAACCAAAGTTCATGACTACATAAAACCTTAAGTTTTCAATGTATTTCAACCATGGCATTATGGAAAAATTATATGACAAAAAAAACTTTAGAAGTAAACACCTAAAATGAAAAAGTCATTATACCAAGAGTAATTTCTTTTTTAAATGCTAAAAGTATTGCAACAAAAAATTAAAAATCAACCATTAAATTAACACGCATTGTTGGAAAAATCGACCTATTGCAATAAAAATTGTAAAGTCAACCATGAAATTTGACACTTTGTGGGGCGGACTCAATCCATTATAAAAAAAAAAAAAAAAAAAACAAAAAGAACAAACAACCAACAAAAAAAACAAACAAACAAACAAAAAACAAAAAAAACAAAAAAACTTTAAAAATCACATTATCAATTAACGCATAATGGGATTGGGGTTCACTAGCCGAGGATCGACATAGAACTGCAGAAAAAAAAATAAATAACTAAAACAGAAACGATAAAAATATATAAATTAAATAAAAACAAACAAAATTGAAACATTGAAAAAAATGAAACTTAAAAAAACGATAAAAAAATTTAAAAAGACAAAAATTTAACTTTATAAAAGAATAAAAATTTCAAAAAATTAAAAACGCCAAAAGGAAAAAAATAAATAATACAATTGGATAATTAAAAAAAACAAACAAACAAACAACATTAAGAAAAAAAAAAATTAATAAAACAGTAAAAGAAATTAATATAATAATAAATAAAAATCAATGAAAAAAACATTAAAATTTTAAAAATAAACATTTAAAATCAAAAAATTAAATTAAATTAAACATTGAATAAAATAAAAAATAAACCAGCTGCCTGAGGGGCTGTTGGTGAGGGTGTGGAGAGTTTTATGGCTATCCCTACGCTCGTCTGTGGCCCCTCAAGAAGCTAGGCAGGGGTTGGCCGATTCCCAAAATCGGTCAGTCCCGCCCAGTCCGGCCCAAGCGCTGCGGTGCGAGGGCTCATTTCTTTTATTTGTTTTTATTGTTGTTTTAATTTTTTTTTTTGTTCAAATTTTTTTTATATTTTTCCTTTTAAAATTTAATTGCATGGTTTCTTTTATTTTATTCTTTTTGAGTTTCTTAATTTTTATTATTTTAATGTGGCAGTATCAACAGCTTCTCTTTTTTCCTTAATTGAGCTTTATTTAATGTTTTGATTTTAATATTTTTTTCTTATTTTTGTATTAAAATTTTATAAATCACTTTTTTTTGAAAATAAATTCAAATGACATCATTTTTTGATATAAAATTCACAAAAAAAAATCATAAAATTTTCTATTTTCCCAACTTTTTTTTATTGGATTTGTTCATAAAAATATTTTATTTAACATGTCAGTTTTAGTGAAAAAGTCATGAAATACATATTTTTTAATTATATCTATATGTAAAATGTGTATTTTATGTCAAATGTTTAAAAGTATTTTTCAGTGACAATTATTTTATGTATATTGAAGTATTAATTAACGATATATAAATATATCAAAAATCCTAACCTCAAAATATTAATTTTATTATTTTTGTTAAGAAATTGTTTTCGGTAGTAATCTCATACAAAAAAGATTTGACAACGTGTTTCGATCCATCTATTGTGGTTCATCATTGGGACAGATGAAGAGGTTGATCATGGCACTAGTTTAAATAGAGAGCAATGTAGAGATCCTAAGCCAAGCTAACAGCTATAATAAACAGCTAGCTTTCGAAAAATAATATTTTAATAAGTAACATTTTTTTTGTAAGCTGGGGAGTTACCATTCTCTATTATCAGAAAAAGAAAACCATTACAATCTTAAGGTGATCTCAACCTGCCCTGAAGGGAAACCAAGTTTATTAACCACCTATAGTTTTTGACTACAGACCAAAAATAAAATGTTTTCATACTGTCTTTCCATGCTTTGTAAACATTCATCTGGTAACTAGTAACATTGACAACTAGCTGCAAATAAGTCTTATCATAATTCCTATACATGTCTAAGGAAAAACAAAAAATTTGCATTTTCTATCTATATCAGAAAAAAAACATACCTATCTTCATTGAGTCCCGGCATCCTCATGCTGCTCCTTTTCCTTCTTGACCACCAGGCCATTCACCTCTAGCTGCTTCTGAAGATCCTCCAGCGTTTTGTCTTGCATGAGCAGGGTGATCAGGATGTTCCTCATCTCTTTCTTCAGGTTGGGGATACCCTGTGACAATTCAGCCATCTCTAAGGCTATCTGTTCCATGGCTTTGTCCATAAGTCTTTTCATGACCCAATAGAGGTGCATGGATTGCTTATATAGAGTCATTCTGCCTCGGGTATGGCCTGGGTCTGGCGTAAGATCCATCCAGTCCTCCATTTCTTCCTCTGACTGTGCTTGAATGGCCTCCTCCTCCCAGTGCTCTATTATTCTTCGAATTTTCGGGTTTGTTCGTTCTTTATAGGCTCTCTCTGTTGTTCGAACTCTTGTTTCTATGGTTCTCCTCCCCTGTCTACCTTCTACACCCGTGCTGGTCTCCCCGTCTTCTGTTGTTCCTTCCCGACAGCGTCAGCCCCTCCTGCTTCTCCCTTCTGCGATTCCTCGCCTGCTTTGACCTCCTCATCCACGGCGGCCTCGCCCTCGTCCTCGCTTGCCTTTCCCAACCTCGTCACCCGGCTCCTGTCTATCTTCGGCTTCCTTCCGGCCCCTTTTTGTAGCTTTGTTTCCGATACCCTGCTCATTTTGGTCGCGGTTATCATTTCCTTCCGCTGCCATTTCCAATTAGTCTTCATGGGCTTCATTATCATCCTTAGACACTTCATATACCGGGATGTAAAATTGCTCGGGGTCCTCTTCCATTTTCCCCTTGCCTTTTACGTCCTGGCTTGCTCGGCTCTGATCCCCATCACCAGCGCTGCTTCGCATCCATCTCCCCGCCGCTCTGCTTCCTTCCACTGCCATTCTTTCCCTGTTCTTTGTCCCCGGTCTGTGCGCCCCTGCTCCTTCTGTCCTGCTTCCTAAGTTTTGCTTTATCTTGTCTGTATCTTTCCGCTCTTCTCCTCTCTCGCCAGTTTCCCTGCATGTGCTATCTCTCGTCCCTCTACGCCACCCTACCTTCCTTATACCTCCCTTCTTAATGTCCTTAGGCTCCACCTCCCTGTCCATTCTACTGTCCCCTGTCCTCTCGCGATCATTTCCCTGTCCTTTGTCTGACATCCTGACAACGCCACCGTCATTCCCCGTCGCCCTGTTGTCCTTTCGCTCCAGTCTATGATTCGTCTCACCGCTCCTACTGCCTGTATCCATCATACCTTGAAACCTGGCGGTGTTGTCCATCCTTGCACACCTTCGCATCTTCATTACTCCACCTGTCAACCTCCTCAACCCGATCGGGTGTTAATAAGTAACATTAATTATTAAGACAAAATTATAATAAATAAAATCTAATAAGAAGTTAAGGAAAAATATTTAGTTTAATAATAAGATTAAAAAATAATAATAAGTTAGTGTTCAATATTTAATTTAATAATTAGATTAAAAAGAATTAAAAAATCCAAGTCAAACAAGAAACAAGGAGCAAAGTCCTAACAATAATTAATGGAGTCAAGATCCTAGAAACAAAAGAAATAAAACTCAAGATAATCAGCAATAGGAAAACCTAAAAATGCAAGGTCAAACAAGAAATAATGTGCCAAGACCATAAAAATAAATAGAATAGCCATCAAAATATTAATTACATAAATCCAAGTCAAACAAAACAAGGAACACAACCCTTTAATTAAAGGAGCCAAGAATAATGAATAAAATAAAATAGGATAGATTCTAACATAAACAGAAAATAAGATAAAAATAAAAATAAAAATAAATAAACATCAATAAAAATAAAACTAGGAAGAGAGGACAGTGACCCAACTTCTGCTTATTTTCCATGTTAGGATATTCCGACACATAGGAAATAGTTAAGTATAACTTGGTCTAGTGTATAGTTAGGTAAAGTGTGTTTCTTTACTATGTACTTTTGTAACTTACAATCTGATGATCACGATATGTTCTAGACATGAAGTGATTTGACGGTTCATTCTCTCCTCGGTATTATTGACGCTTGACCTATGGTTTAACACCGAATTAGCCCATGATCTCTATTTAAAGAGCATGGAGGGTCATTTCTAGGGCGACCGTTCATGAAAGAAGCTTATGTAAATTTTCTTTCTTTTACTAATAAATTGCTTGAATTGGTCGTGTTGGCTTAGGACATGGACTATTTCCCTCTTTGAGGATTTTAACCACATCAAGAATACTGGTGTATTGATATGTGATCTTTATGTGAGCGGTGTCCATTGGTGTTCTATCTGAGGAAATCACCCTGTAAATTCCTACATGGTATCAAAGTTATTTGAGGGCAACATCCATTGTTGATCCAAATCCGAAGGAGGTACAACTACATATGATTGTAGTTTCCTAGATCTATTGTTTTTTACTTATTTCGGGTCGAGAGGACTACTCTATTGTGTTAGGAGCATCTGTTCCAATGAGGAACCCCTTTCGTTTCACGCGAAAAGATTTAAGGTAACCCTAGCTACGTCATTTTTAAGATTTAGAGGTATACAATCTTTATTTGCAGTTTTAGTTATTCATCTCTCTGTTTATTTCGGTTTATTTACCTCTCTGTTTTTTATTACCAGATCTATACCTTTCAATTCTGTGTATGCTCTTTTCCCCGCAACTCTGTGTGATCTAGGCAAATCAAAAAGAGAAAAGAAGGATTTTTCTTATGCGTATGCTCTTTTCCGTCGTGTCTTAGTGTGATCTTAGAAAATAAGAAACATCGAGAAAAATATGTAGTTTCCGGTGAAAGCTAACTTCAAGCCATAAGGTTTGGTTTCTTTTGCATGTCTGTGTTGGGTTGCGTGGTTTTTTGTTTTGTAGGAAAAAAGAGCTTTTTCAAGTAAGCACGCACCCCAAAGCTTCAATGACTAAAAAAACAAAAAAACCTTTCTCTTTTTCCAAAAATTACTAACATTTTAAACTAGCTCACTTGGTCCAAAGTTACTTTATGAGAATAGAGGTCTTGGTTTAAGTTTTTCTTTTTGTTGAGATACTTTTTCAAAAATCACATGTAACTTATGTTTTAAAGTTACTTTATGTAAAAGTGTTCTCACCCATTATAAAAAGTGAGTCTTTATAATTCTAAAGTATCTTTATCTTTTATTTAAGTTACAATTTAGTGATTAGCTCATAAAGTACCATTGTAAAAGTGACTTTCACTTATTTATAAAAGTGGGTCACATAAAAGCTTTTTTAAAGTGAACTAATTAGATTAAGTTTGGAAAGGGGGGGATTTTTTTAAAATATAACATTATCATTCACTTCTGCACATTCACACACTTCTTCAGCATCTGCAACAATTTTTCTTCAAAAATCCATAATTTCGTCATATGGAAGCCATTTTCAGAGTCGTTTTTTTAATCGACCTAATTTTTTGAGATCTTTCTATTGGAATGCTTAGTTTCAGCATCTACAGCTTCAGCTTCTGTTAAAATGGAAAGCTCATGCCAAGTTATTCTTGACAACAACAACTACTTCCAATGGTGGTCCTACATTGTGGATTTACTTAGAAGTAAAGGTCTTTACAGAATAGCCTCAAGCCAAGAAACTAAACCTAAAGATGAAGATAAGGTAGCCAAATGGGAAAATAGGCAAGATCAAACACATGGGTTGATAGGGATGTCTATTTCTCCAGACCTTAGATTCTATATAGTAAAACTTGATACCCCTGATGAAGTAATGAAATAGCTCACTAAATTTTTTGGAATTAAAAATGAAATTAGAGCCCATCAACTCGAAAATAAGTTGCTTACGTTGGACCCCAAATAATTTTTCTTCCATTGAAGATTTTTTGTCCATGTTCAAGACTCTTGCAATTCTCTTGGAAGATGTTAAGGTTAAGAAAAAAGATGGTAGTGTTATCTATTCCATTCTTACTAAGTTGGGACCAACCTACTCTATGTTTGTTTCCACCTTCCATTCTACTAGAGAAGCCTTCATTTCTCAAGGACAAGACTACAAGTCCCCCTCTTTTGATGCCTTTTGTGATT
>APFE030992835.1:26094-53739 GCA_000404065.3 Pinus taeda
ATTATGAGCATCAATCCATACAATTTGGATATATGGCTGAGGGATATATATCTATATATATAATATATATATAATATATATTATTAATTCAGAGTTATATAAAAAATAAAATTAAAATAAATAGCACCAAATATAATAAACGACAAATTTCTAATGACAAATTTCTTATTACACTTTGAGGGCAGAGATACATATCTAAAATAAAGAAAAATAAAATGGGGAAAATTAGATTGGCTGGTAGAGCAAAGCCCTGCCGTCAGCTGGTATGAAACAAAATAACAGCATAGAAAACACAATGAGTCGCGGCAAACTATGGGCGCTTAGAGAGTTTAATAGGAATTTCAATCACGTTATAATTCCCATTTCCTACACAATGTGAATTGTGCACTTATTGCTCGGGCTTTCAATTAAATATGAATGCCCATTTCGTATACAACATGAATTCTGCACAGAGGTTATAATTACGAACTTAAGTTAAATAAATAAAGGAAAGGAATGCAAACAGGTCCCTGCTAATGTCTACAACACAAGGAAGAAGAATGTCACTAACCGTATTGGTATTATTTCATACCATTCAATCTTAATCTCCTGTACTGAAGCACGCTCTCTAATCCTTGTATCCCACACAGAATTTGTTCAGAAAATCGTATCCAAGAGAAAGAGTCAGAGACCGGGAACGCTCATCTTCATTCAAATCGATTGACTGCAGCGTGGCGTTTTCGTTTGCAGGAGGTGGAGGAGAGAGTTGTGTGTCAACGAAGCCCGAAGATGAATGTGAATCGCAAACGCTGGACTTCGGGGTTGGAGGAAGCAAATTGTTCACTAACCCTACTCCCATCCAATCATGGCCTCCATGTCTGTTGATCATCTGAGATCCCACAATCTCCCCCAACAACAACACCTCCTTGGGTAGCTTCTCGAGAAGAGTAGCGTAGTCCAGAATGGTAGTAGCAGTGCGATTCATGTTGTCATCGCCCACTCCCTCATTCACGTGAATGGCCGTGCAGGGTTTCCCTTGTTTAGGTACGCCCAAACTGGCAGACATCTTGTTTTTTATTTTACAATCATTCGCAGACGTAGAGGAAAGCGGAGGATCTGGAAGAGTTGTACCAATGGAGATCGTGCCGCTCTGGATGCCGAAGGTTTCGCTCTGGACGGAGGCAGCCGGAAAGTTGGTTTTGGCGTTGGCTCCTCTCATATTTCTGGCGACTTTGTCATAGGCCCTGGCTGCCTCCTCGCCTGTGTCGAAAGTGCCCAGCCACTTACGTTTTTTCGTTAATGGGTCTGTGATCTCTGCTGCATATCTACCCCAAGGCCTCCTCCTGACGCCTCTATAATGCACTTCTTTAACCACATGAACATCCGAATCGGCGAGGATCTCGCTATGCCCATCCCCATTTCTATGTCTGTGAGCCGCCATTAACGGCCTGTCTGACGAATAAATGGACCGGAATAATCTGGGGAACAAGAAAATTCCATTTATACCAATACAGAAGAGTGAAGGCTGAACTGCGGCTGCGCATAAGGAGCTGAACAGCTGGCCGGGATGACGTCAGCGGAAACTGACATGTCTGCGTCTCGGTTCGCCGTCTTTGACCAGCGCTAATTCATTTTCTCGTCCGTTTGCGTTCTCCGGCGGCCGTGTCGGCACTGGCTGTCTGTCGTATGAGCCGGCTGAAAGCGCTGATAGGGACATCTCACTCATAGCCGTTGCAGTGAAGAAAACGAATTTCGGCGGTTGTTCTGTAATGGAAATCAAATGAAGATGTCATAGCCGTTGCAGATTGCGATGAAAGGAAAGGGATTTCGGCGGTTGTTAGTGAATAAATAAATAAAATAAGCGAATGAAGACTCTAGTTCTTTTATGGTCAAAGTCAAAAACCAACCTATCATGTTCTTGGGGTTGATCGGTGGAGAATAAATGTGATTAGATTTAAGTATATATTAAGGTGACAAATTTAATATGTTTGGTCACAAGCATTTTCTTGAGGTAATATTTTGTTCGGGACTTTTATTTCTTTTCAGTGAAATCAGAATTTTTGGATAATAAAATTTAGAAATGAGTATTGGATTTAAATTTTTGTTGTAAATTCTAATTAGGTTTTATTCAAAATTACCTTAGAAGAGAAGATAGTGTTTATCACCTAATTAACTTAGTTCAACGTTACATAATTTTATACTTTTCCCCAAACTTGAAAAAAAAACAAACAGAAACATACCTCCAAAATAGTCCGAATTGCTAAGTTTTATCCTCTTAATAATTGCTATGCATGGCAAGCTGGTCCACATGATAAAATATGTCCTAACTCTAAGATAATGACGACATACCACTTCTATTGGACCAACAAACTTCATATCCAACATTAAATATAATTATCAATATTAATTTATGACTTTTTAAATGAAATTATATATTAATTATAATTTTTTAAATTATATTATTTGGAAAGGTTTGATATGTATCAAAATAGTTAAGGTTTGGAGTATGTCATAAAACTCTTTAAGTTTGGCTAAGAGTTTGTCTTCTTCAGACGTAAGGAAACAGGTTATGACCCAAGACCCAGAGATATCTAGTGAAAACCTGTCCCATTAAGGACGACTAGCTAGTTATTCCAGGTGGCATGGTTTTCCTTGAATAACGGTGATGAGCCAGCCTACACTCATTGTTAGCAGCTAGAGATGGTTGTCCTCACTACTCGTTTGACAAATAAGTTATGATAGGTTTTCCCCCATGTAGAAAAAAAATGTATGAAAACAGTTGAGTATAATTATAAATATTAATTAGTGGTTTTTTTAATGTTTTCGAGGGCTTTCTAGTATATTTTATGGTCTATTTTTCTTCAAAATTTTGCATGGATTTTTTGGAATGACAATTTTTCATTGTAATCTCTCCGCAATTGACTTGTAAATTGTCATGGATATTCCACTAGATAGTTCAACACAATATATGTGATAAAACTATATTTAAAAATTTGAAACCTACATCACTAGATTTTTATTTTTCTTAAGATTTATGGATCTATAAATTACGCTTAATTTTATGCGTGAAAATTACAATTATACAAAAAATAGATAACAGTGAAATAAAATCCCACCATCCATGATTAACACAAGATATGACATGGAAAATCCATTCAGAAGAAAACTTAAGTAGAAGGTGAGGTCAGTTTGATCTCTTTCTTTTAATAGAAAATGACTACAAGTACAAAGAAGTATGGCTTATGGCCAGTGGGCTACTACAATGCCTAAATCCTCTTTGTGTGCTCTATCTCCTACACCTCTTCGCTATTTTTGCTTGTCTACGGAACAAATGCACTCGGAAAGAATGAAATTTCTTTTCCTCCTAATGGCCTAGTTATAACACATCCCAATAGCGTACTAGTAGTTACATTTGATGACTTGTTACAATATGGACTCTTCTAGAGCTTTCTTCATCATAGTCACATGGATAACCCATTTTCCATGAATAATGGGGGTTGATGTGGCATCCTCTCCAATTATGGTGGTGAAGACAAGAAGGTCAACTTCTAAGTGGCATAACTTTTTGGTGAAGGAAAATCATAAACCTGCACCTTCTCCTTGACAATCTACATATACATTTTCTCATTTAGTGATTTCACTTTATGCAAAATATTGGATTTACCAATCTTGCATGTCGAATAAACATCATAAAACACAGATGAAAATGATATATCTGGCCCCATGAAGACTCAATATATACAGGAACTCTTCTTACTACTGACATCGTATCTAAACATCACTGAACTGAGAACATTCATTCATGACAGAACTTAAGCTCAATCAATCATCTGTTTCAATATTCAGACACAACTGAAACTTTTCCTAATTCGAGACTACACACAAAACTATAATTATTCATTCACACCTACATAAAGACTATTACCAAATTGCATGAAAATATATTCATTCATAAAATCTTGTAAATATAATTACAAAAACATTTGTTCTTCATTCACTCACTATGGCTTGATTCTGCATTCATTTGGCCATCAGTTCCGATGGCCCACAGGCTTACAGCAAATAGAATTACAAAACACAATTGCTTTTCCTAGATCCTAAATGAACTCCTCTAAGATCTCTAATATTTTTCTATCCTAATTGTTGCTGAGATTATAGAAATATTAACCCCCCTACGACCTCTCATGCCCGAAAACAAATATTCTCATACATCTAATTATATCCATAGTTTTTCTCATATCTTCTATAATAATAAAAGAAAATAATAATTTTTACAAATAAGGAATTAAAATTAATTTTCAATGTTGAAGCCGCTTTGGAGCTTTTCTTAAAAAAATTTGATGGATTTGGGAAACTTTAATGCTCTTGCATCAGACTCCCAAACTAGAAAGAGTTCACGACCTCCTGGTCATGTGTCATTTATTCTTGAATCCTCTAGGATCCCAAACCTTGCTTTATAATTATCCACTAATCCCCTTCTATAACATTCATGTTGTTTTTATTTCCTGCAATTCTCTAAGACTTCAAATGTTAAGTTGCTCTTATCCACTTGCCTTGCTGATGCAAAGCCTTACAAATGGTTTCTCATTGTTGTTGAACATCCGTATCTATCTACAATACCTTCTCTTGGTTATCCTCTTCATCAACATCCATGACCTATCAATCTCATCATCCAACATTGTTCTTGGCTGCTAAAATCTTTTGTTGTCCATTTTCATTTGTTGCATACTCCCGTGCATAAGAATATCAAAATCATTATTAGCTTGTTCTTCAAATAATTTGTGTTGATCATACCTTGCAAGATCACCCATCTTGATGTCATTTAAAAAAACTTCTTCTAGTGGCTTGAGTTGTGCATGTGGAGTATGAACCCTAGGATCCAATATCCTTTTTTCCAAATAAGCCATCTCTTCATTCTCTATGTCCAACTTGTCCTCTAGTTGGTACATACTTTTCAATTTATTGCTCCTCTATTGTTGAACTTTTTTGTTGTTTTTTCTCATTGGTTGTTGTTGTATGTTCTCATCTTTGATATCTTCAAAATTGTTACTCCTCGCTTCATCTAATTCCTTAAGTTCTCCTTCCATGTCTACAAATTCTATGCAACATTCTCCACCAATCCTTAGATTGATCAATGATTTTTCCAACATCCTTAGCTCTTCTTCAAAAAATTCCAGCATTAAGCTTGAATGTCGCTCTTCCTTCGACTATATCCATGAGCCAATTCTTCTTTGTCCTCTGCAACAACATGTTTCTTTAATTTTCTAACAATAATCTCTTTGTTCATTGATGTATCTCTTTCACCATGGTTTTCTTCATGAGACAATGCTACCTCATCCTCTAGCAGAATGAAATTCTAAGTTTTTTTTCCTTCCATGTCTTGAGATGAATTTTTTTTTTTTCTTCCTTCACCTTCATGGAAGTTATAGATTTCTTTGTACAACCATCCACAAAATAACTTGCAATGATACAAAAAATATCAATTTAAAAAATATTTAGCTTTTTAGTCTCTTTATCTCCTCTATTAACACATCCACATGTTGATATGAACTATCTAAGTAGTTCATGAGACTTGCATAAAGTCCCTCATCTTCATTCTCACCAAGAAATGGTCCTTTCTTTGGTTCACAAATGCACACATTCATTTTGATTTCCTTGAGCTCTTCTCTCCTTTGTTGACTAATTAACCTATGTTTAAGTTTCACCTATAACTTGTTCTACTTCACCTTTTTTTGTAGTACCCGTCTACATATCTGGTCTTTAGCATTATGTTGTAGAAGCTCCAAAAGCACATTCAACCATGATTTCATTTCAATGAGTTCCCTATTAAACTCTTCATCACTCGTCTTCTTCTTGATGTATTTTTCCTTGACATCTTCTTTCCTTCTTCTATGGAATTCACCTCAACCTTTGTTATGATATGATATAATCATCTTCTCCTTCTCTTATGTGAACTTTTCCTTGGCCACTTATCCTCTACAATAGCAAGTCTATTTCACCTTGCTACAACTACCTCACCAAGTTTCCTCCTCTCATTTTGGTAAGTTTAAGGTCCTCACTCTAGAACCTTCGCTCTGAGCTTCCTTCACTCTATGTTTCTACACTTCTATTGAGAACTCTCCTTGTTCTCTCTCCTTCCAAACTCAACTAGAATTATTACAACTCTCAACTCTAAGGTTCTTCTACCACAAATATTCTCTTACTTGATGCTACCTGCAAATTAACATTAGAATGCCAATTTAAAAACATGGATATCTTCCACTATCAAACTATATCTTATTTTCAATTCTTACAAATTTTCCAATTTCACTAAAATCGTTTCTTATCTATCTATGAATTTTATGTTGCAAAATTTACTGTCTTTCACAACATTCTACTTCCAAAGTAGAAAAATCCATCCATGCATTCCAAATGCAACCACGCCTCCGACTAATTCAACTCCTCAGCTTTCTCGTGCGAGTTTCCTCTTAATGTGCACTTTCTTATATTAGATCTAGAGTGTAAAGAAATAAGCAAATCAATGTAGTTGATTTCATTCTTATCAACCTTTTAAATATTTTATGTAGGATTTTCTAAAACTAACAAAGAATTATGGATTCATTATTTAACAAAAAGAATTAGTTTTCAAACATGGAAAACCCTTGTTTGTCGGGAAAGAAACATTTCTCACCACTTGAAGTGGTACCATCCAAAATCATAAGCCATTTGTCAGAGTCGAGCCTTCACATGTTCTTCTCAACACACCTTTGTTCCACGCTCCATTGTTCTAGCGTGGTTCAACATAGGCTCACACGTTCAATGTAACAACCCTCATAAAAAATCCATGTAATAAAGTTAATAAAGGAAAATAATAACCAAGGCCATGGGACATGTATTCTAAGTTGAATGTTGGGAAAAACATAGTGATGGGGATCACTTATGATTAATTAATGGTTATGGAAATTGAAAAATGCAAAGGATTTCAAAAGGCAGAGTGTTAGTAATTGGCATTTATTTATGAAAATAATGGAAAATAGGAGAAAAGGAAGGCAAAAGGTCATAACTTGCATGTGAGGAGCAAATTGAAACAAAAATAAGAAAAATGAAGAAAATAGAGGCCTCAATGATAAAAATGTTTCTGAGGATCAGTTCACAACTTTTCTCAGTTCAGTCTTTGCCACTCTCATTCTATTCTCTCTCTCATACTCTTAGACAGTTAGAGTTTTCCTAGAGAACTCTTCAAGGAGTGTTCCATACTTTGTATTTGGAGCAAGAAGGAAAGTGCAAGGGAACAATGGGACCAACAACTAAAATGGGTTTTTCTTGTAGGTATCAAGTTGCATGTATGATTTACTTTCTAGTTTTCACATGCATGGTGTATGCATGTGGTTTATTAGTTATGATCTATCATTGACATGGATAATTCCCTAAATTGATAGTCATTTTTCCTAGCCTTTCCATTTCCTAGAGAGCCATGGTGTTGTGGGTTTTTCCTTTTTATTTATGGTTGGTGCTCATGTTCCTTATGGCTATGGGTTAAGTTATAAATTCTTAGGGCCTTGGTTGGGAAAACACTCTTGAAGTCTTGTAACAAGTTGGGTTGAGTTATTCGTCCTGGAAGCCTTGGTTGGACAAACACTCTGGATCCCTTGGCGAAATGAGTTACTAGTCCTAGAAGCCCTGGTTGGACAGATACTCTGGAGCACGACAATAGTTGTGGATTGAGTTAGTAGTCCTAGAACCCTTGGTTGGAACAAATGCTCTAGAGCCCTGGAAAACTTGGGTTGATACTAATCTGGTGATATATAGTGATGTCTAACCGTGAGGTGGAACCATTGGTTGAGGGTTGAGGTAGTTTGCCCTTTGGAAGCCCTTGTTTGGTGTTATTGATTTATTCCATGAGATACATTCATGCTTGGAATATGGCGTGGGGGTGATCAGTTGAAAGAGAGATTTGGTTCATCCCAATTTGTGGTCGAGTGGTAGATGGAAGTCCCTGAGTTGGTTGGATTTTCATATGTTAATAAGAACTCATTTTCCTTTAGTATGATATGAGTACATTTGCTTGTCACTATGTGGCTTAAATGGTTGCTTCATGATTACTATTTATCTGGTTATTTTTTGAATATAAGCATGTTTCATGACAAACTTTAGTTATGGCTTTCATCATGTTTTGATTAGTAGATTAAATGTTAATGAATTCAGGACCTAATAGATTATATTCATCTTTTATGAGGAGGCATCAATCCTTCTTAACAATTATCAAATAAGTATGAGACCCCTAAGTTCATATGTGTATTTATAACCTTTCCATTACATGTTTATGATATGTTTGATGGGATGTTCATGGCTAGGCCTTTTCAGGCTAGGTCCTTATTCAAGTTTTGCATTAGAGGCCTTGCTATCTTGTTATTTATCATTTTTAGAGTTTCATAAATTTCTAGGCAAGGGCCTATATCCTAGCCATGAAAATGTGGCTCAAAATCTGGGGTCATTGGCACAACACTTCTTGAAAAATCCCACAGTCACATGGATTCCTTGTTGTAGGAGTGACTAGATGGTTTTAGGTTCATGGATGGCTTTTCATCAGTGCGATTGGGGATCTAGTTTAGTAAGAAAGATGGTTAACTCAGGGGTTTGGCACCTCGACTGGTTGGTTAGCCCCTAGGGGTCCTATAGCTTTTGAGGAAGGTCATTTTGATTTTCTTTAATCGATTCCAATTCCTTAAATATACTTGGGGATTTGAATCATATCATAGTAACTATTCATCACATAGTTACCCACAGTGGACTTGGTTAGATTGGGTAAATGCGGGAGGAAGTTGTTGCATTCAATGCAATTGACATTCACCATGTAGCTTCAAGTTACAACGCTTATGCTAAGAACAATAATCCAACATGCTAATGCACACAACATTTCAAAATTCCACTACAATTAATTTTTCACAATATTGATGCCATAAAATTATTATTACTTCACACATAATCCAATTTTGATCCACCCTTTATAGCTTTGAATATCCATGTAAGGTCCAAATCTGACATCCTCTAGCATGGCAAATTAAATTTTCTCGCAATATGTTTGACTAGGCATAAAAATTGAACCCCTTAACTAATATTGAATTCTACTCACTTTGTTAGTTTTCATGAGGTGCTTTAAAAACACTCCACTGTTTGTCACCTCTTTATTTATCACCTTTGCAATAGGAAAAATGGATCTCCATCGTACCTGTGCTACTATTCTAGTAGCCTCATCCTCAACTCTTACCTCTTTAGCAATCCAAATCGTAGTAATGACATGTGTGATAGCTATGTTGGAATCACAATTTTTGTTACACCAAAACTTGTAGGTGTTAGCAAACGGATGCATCGTTAGAATTAACGGATCCACGAGAGGTGGTTAAGCACATGTTGTGAAACACATAGAGAGCACTAGTTTATCCAATGTCCAACAATCTCCCCCCTAGCATGAGCTTGCTGTGATTCGAACTTGAGACCCTTGGCTCTGATACCAATTTTTGGAATCACGATTGTCATTACACCAAAACCTGCAGGTGTTAGAAAATGGATGCATCGCCAGAGTTAACAGATCCACGACAGGTGGTTATAACATGTCCCAAAACACATAGGGAGTGTTGGTTTATCCAATCTCCAAAAATTTATTCCATGAAATATTTCAGTATCTCTTGCCTTTTACAAGTATATATAAATTCTTCTTCTATGCTACTAGTGCTTTCACCTACATAACAATAACCATTTGCACATGGTAAAATTATTTATTTCTTAAATTTTATATCCCTTCCAAGACTAAAATTGATCCAGGATTTCATAAATATTGTTCACTATAGCCACTCATCCTATGATAGGCACATCCAGCAAGTCACCACATTCTTTTATGAAGAGCAGTTCAACCATCCTTGTCAACAAAATTTATATCAACATTGTGTGTTAGCAGAAAACATAAATGATAATAATGACCTACCATTGCAAATTTTTATAGAGGCTCGTTGAAGATCAAGTGTACATTTATTTTTTTAAACACACATGGAATGTGGACAATAGATAAGACAAAAAATTAGTTACATTTATATTCACATAGATATACATTTATACATTTTAAAATACCGTTGGATTTGATATTTCAAGGTCTCTTGGACTCTAGTGATTGTTCACATTCCACCACACCAACCCTTAGCGAATTGGGTTTCCAACATTCCCCCCTTAATATGAAGCGGTATATACAAGTCCAAGAAGACATATCTAATAAAACAATACAACATTGTATGATAGAAATAGGTTGAATGTACTCTTCGATATGATGGAAAAAGGTGGGTGAAATCGAGGTCTCAACTTTTGATGGTTTAAGGATGACCACCGACACTGGAATGCTTAGTGCAATTCGTAGAACTCTTCCAAATCTAGCAAGAAGTTGAGGTATTCTACTAGAGGAAGTGTCCCTAATACTTTAAAGAGGGAGACCTTCAACCTAGAAAAAGGGAGATATACAACCTACAGTGGTTTAAGGAAGGACACCAACCAAAGGCATGATTAGGGGCTTCTTTTCCTTTGGCTACAACTTTGAATTTTGGTATGGCACTCTGGCTATAGGCTCAAGCAACAAGTGTAGGTTTCAAATCAGGCTTGCTTGATGTGGCTTTGAAACCTGTAGATGACCATCAATTCCCTCCCTATCAAATACAAGGTTAGAAGATGAAGAGATCTCAACTACAATATTTTTCAATACTCTAGAAGAATATCTGACATATGACCGAAATATCTTCTTGGTTGTTGAAGCCATTTCCAAGAAGCGATCCATCCAAGACAAATCTTTGTTCTTGCAGGTTACTTGTTTTTTAAGCATCCATTTGAAGAATTAGTGTGCTAACCACAATTATTGCACAGGTTAAGATCAAGAAAATGATATTTCACATGGCCAACTCGGTCACAACTTTGGCATTTGATAAAATTTTGTGATGGAGGAGGGGCAGGACCAAGTGAAATGAACTATCATGTAAAAAACCAACACTATGAAACTAGATGGGATTGGAGTAGTTTGGAGTGTGAAGAGAAGCATCTTATCATATCTAAGACTCATTTTATTCCTGTTGTTGACAAGCTCTTCTCGAGGTTTGATAATGGGCTTGGAAAGTGCAGTATAAATTTTTGCGTCTGCATGCAAATATGCTCTTGCATTGTGGTTTGTGATCTGGAAAACTTCTAGCTTCTAATTAGAGTCAACTTCGGACTAAAATATAGGATTGTTCTGAATGAAAGTAAGTTCAAAATGATGACTATGTTTTTGTAGTTCCTCTTGCTAAAGTTGTGAATTAAGCTGCAAAAAATCAATCTTTTCTTTTGCATTTTGCAAGCAAGTATGCATGTCAAAGAGAGACCCTTTGTTGCTTTTTACCATCCCATGAATAGTGGAATGCATCAAGGTATTTAGTAGCTCTAATCCATTATTAATTCAAGTCATTTTTCAATCTAAAGAAAAAAAATATTCAACTAGAATTGCACAACTATTTATGTAGAAGAATTCTGCAATTCCATAGTTTATAAATCCCACCAAAGGAATTTACTTAAATTCAGCTTGATTTTTTCTTCCAAACAACCTTTAAAATTTTTTTCCTTATTACTAAAGAAACATGGCTTCCTTTCCTGAGACGAAGGCATAATATCACTCAATCCATCTCACTAAAAAAAACATCATCAAAGTCTCCAAATGAATCGAACATAATTCAAATACGGAGCAATCAATGTTCACATCAAAGGTCTATTATAAGACTCTTACAGTAACTCTAACCTTCAGACCAATATGATAGTTATGGTCCCTCTTAGATGTGTTCCATGATGCCTAACGCTAGTGCATATCGAGTAAATAATCTTGTACATTCTCTCTTAATTGGTCCGAGAGAGGGACACCATCTCTAGCCAATTTCCTTCCTTGTCTCAAACACTATTGAAATTGTGGTATGGTTTCACAAATTTACCAAATGCAAGAGATACCAATGTGATTGTTCCATTACTCAATGCACATCACACATGTAAAATAATATTCACACAAAGGATAATATACATGCTCAAATGATTGTAATTGAATTCCTTGATGCTCATACCAGTAGGAGCTTTAACACAAAGCTTTAATTATAATAGACAATGTTGGGACAGGGTCCCCTTGGGTCAATTTTATAATACCTTTTGTTATTTTTGTAAAGTCTTCGCATTTCGAGGAGAAGACTGCGAAGTTTGTAGGGTTCAAGGGGGCTTTAGGAAGGTCAAAGCCCTTAGTTGGTTAAGAAGTTAAGCTATTTTGTGACCTGCCCATGGTTTGCGGACCATGCTATTGTAATGAAAGAAGTTATATAAAGGAGTCATAGTGAATCATAGGAAAAAATTAATAATTGAATATCCATGTATGGGTAACTGATCTAAGTCAAAAGATTCTATTTTTTGTACTTAGGTGAAGGGGAAGGCTCCTACATTTGTGTGCATGGAGACCTTTGTAAGTTCGTCGTTTAGTGCACAGTCCCCTACAACTATGTGCACAGGGAAGAAAGAGTTTGTAACAAAAGGACTGAACATAATAAACACTATTTTTGGAGAAATATTTGTTTATCTGTGTGTTTGCGTTTACTTCTATGTTCACTGTAAATTCGCTCTATTTTCTGCAATTATCTTAAGAAACATTTAATTGATGCACGAAATTATTAGATATGTTAGATTACTTGATGTTATGAATGTTTAAAGAAATCGACGCAGAGTTAGGAGCTATTATTTGTAAGTTATCTTAATTTGCACATTTCAAGGGATAGGGTTGATGAAGGTTAAGATAAGACCCTAGAAGTAACATAAACCCTTCACACGGACCTCTAGATGGAGAAACTTGGTTTTGTCATCCCCCAGTATTACCTCAAGTTAACTGCAACCTACGTTATGCGTGTTGTTACCGAAAGGGCTGGAAGTGTAGGGTTTTTTGGTTAACACATCTAACTCTAAATGTGGGTCCAGACCCGCTCAAGCCAACAAATGGTTCCGTTGTCGGGACCCAAGATTTTTCTGAGGAATGTGTAACATCAAATAAATGATTCCCAACTAAGAAGGAAATCAAAAATTGGATAGATCAGAAGCTACTTGAAATTTTAGCCCAAGAAAACAGGAATTTGTGCATGTCAAAGGAAGGGTGGTTGAATAGATACCTATATACATATGAACACGAAATTTTCTTCTTCTCCTTTCCGTGTGAATTACACCAGTGGTTGTCTAAATTGGCAGACAGCTAAGGTACGTGGAAGTTAGATAACCCTATGGTGTGGACTCCATAACTGGTAAGGCACCCGAAAGCTTCAGAAAACAAGATTGTGAGGGCCATCGATTACTGGATTAATAACAGTTTGGGTGGATTCATCACTAAGTTTGCGATTGATACATCTTCCAGTTATAGTGAAGTTGAACACTAGTTTTTCAAAGGAAAAAGAAGTAAGTACCTGAAGTCCCCGAAAACTTGGATTAAAATGCTATTGTGCAAGAAAAGGGTTATGCCATTAAATTTATGTTTATAAGAGATTTGACAGGAGCTACACGAAGTGGAAAGATGTTAAGAAGAGATCTAGATTTAGGTACTAAGTACAGTCCTTTTTTGGGAGCATCTGACAATGACAAAGAAAGTAGTGTTCTAAGTAGACCTCTAGGTGTGTTGCAGATAGTAAAGCAGGGTATCGCGGGGATACCACATCCACCCAATCCACCTCCACCTCACACACCTACAGTACCTACACCTCTGCCTCCACCTCCATCTCCACTATTCATCATGTCCAACACTATGAAGATGCCCATATTTAGAGGTCTGGGGACAAAAGACCCCTCAATAGTTTTGGTTTGTATATGGATAAAAGTTCTCGAAAGAACTGATAGAAGAATACGACATATTTCCTTGTTGGATGAAATAATATTGATTCCTGGATCCTAACCCACTAACCGCAGGGTTTGTCCAACTCTTAAATGGATTATAACTTTAATTCGTAGAGGAAAAAGGCATTGATCCCAAAGTTGGATTGGAATGTGGTATATGAAAACCCCTAAACGGGAAACCCTGAGAAGAAGTTGATCCACTTGCCATGGATGTGGAGGCAGCTGACGGAATACTTAAAGGAGCCAAGGGAATCATGCTATTTAGAATTCCAAAAGTGAAAAAGCAAATGGCAGAGGCAACAGCATGAGAACTTCCAGTCGAAGTTTGGAATGGAAGTAGAACCAATTATTAGTGTTAGGAGTAATGGAAGGTATAGAAATAGTTCCTCCTCCTTGTATGGATATTGGAGTTTTCATACTCACAGCACTTATCGTGGATGCCATGCTTCTAGTAGTGGTCATCAAAGGAAAAGTTCAATATAAACTTAGCCTCGAAAGCCTATTGGTTGGAGTCCTGGTGAATAATAAAACGTATAGATAATAAGGAGGAAGAGGAGAATTAGGAGCCACAATAGACTTAGAAAGCTTTTCAACCTAAATATTGTCTTCTGACTAGAAGAGGACTCAAGAAAGAACTAGAGTGTTCCTCTCTAACACTCTACTTGTACCAAGTATATCTTTTGAATCAATAACTCCAACCAGAGGATCAATCTCTGATGCACCTGCTACCACTATTTGAAAACCACTGGCATGATTGCTCCTACACCTTCGAGGAGAAGGCTCGGGACTCGTAGGTGATAGCCCATAAAGTCTCCTGGAATGACAAGCTAGTTGATCAACCACTTTGAATTATTTTAAGGAGATATACTTAAAGACTCAAAAAAATGTAAAGCTAGGCCAACTAGGAGCAAAGAGAAATCTCTAAAAGTCCCTAAAGATACAAGAAATCAAACAAATCTCAAGTATTTCCTCTTTGGGTCATTAAGACTGGACAACAAAATACAAGAAAGTCAAAATCAAGGGCCTTCCGAAAATAGTCTGGGTAATTACACCCCAGGCTTACTAGTGAAGGTATCAAAAGAAATTATGCTAAAATCCAGACAACAACCTTTGCCGGTGCAAGCACCAAAGCTTCACAAGGGCACCCTATAGAAGTACTATTGAACATGATGCAACGTCATCCTCAGGTTCCACGAGATTTCCATCCGTAGCCACCTATGCGATCCTTATGAAAGGAAACTATGGATACCAGCTCATATCAAAAACTGGGTAGAACAGTCATAATGCAGGATCCAACAAGTAGGAGAGGGGGTATCTCTCTTCCTTGTCTTCACTCTCCATCGTGCTTAACTCCCAGTCATGGAGCTTTCTCAATCCTTCTAATGATATTGGGTTTTTTTCTTTATTCAACTTCCAAGTTTTGTAATTTAAGCGGCCTTGAAGATTTAACTCTCCACTCACCTATTCCAAGGCCCTAATGAACCTAAACTTGTTGGTGCTTATTAATGACAACAATAAAAATTCTTGTTCATTTCATTAGATCGCTTGATTTTATATAGATGTTCTTTACGTCAGGCGAAATTACAAGAGTGAAACTGATGATGGTTTATGATGCAAAAGAAAACAATAGAAAACTAACTATATGGATGCAGTCATTTTGTTTGATAAAGAGTGATTTCTACTTGGGTTCTACGAAAACATATATATAGGAAAAATATTTTCTTTTCTTTTTTGAAACAACCTACACACATCCAAAATCTAAAAAGACTAAGAATGCTCAAAATGAAAACTAACCTAATGCAAGTCAAAATGATGATGCAAGATCCTAAACAACACTCATAAGAAAATGCAGATGTTTATATATACAATAAGCCAACTTGAAAATGAAGAGGGAAAAATTAAAAATAGATCTCTCTCCAAAGCAAGTAGAACAAATTGCAAAAGATCACAATTCACTTCTCAACAAATAAAAAAAAAAAAAAAAAAAAAAACTTTAAACCAAAATCTTGGAAAAAGAAAAACAAAAGCAATTTTTTTTGTGTTTTTTCTTTTAAGGAAACAAAAGAAACTTTTTGAGGTCACAAAAATAGTATAGAATTTCGAAAGATCAAGAAATAAGTACAAGGAATATTTAAATCTTGCAAGTTATAAACTCATAAATAAATTAAAGTTGAAACAAGAAAGACTACAAACTTGCACAAACTGATCCAAACAATAGCAAAAGATTTCGGAAAACTAACAAAATATCAAGAAAGAAATACTTTCAAACTTGCCAAAAAGACTCTCAAAGAAGCATGAAAACCAACAAGGCCACCAAACAAGAAAAGCAAGGGAACTTGAAATTTGGGCTGAAATGAAATCAAAATCAATTTCTTGTTTTGGAAAACTAGAACATCCAAGAACTTCAAAGCGAAGCCTTGAACCCAAGACACAAACTATGAACTTTCTTAAGAATAAATCCTAGGCCAATGAAGACCTTTTTAGTGAGAAGGAGATTTTGAAAAAGGAATCTTGTAGGAAAACTAAGTTCTCCACACAACAGATGACCATACAACAACATAAATCACCAGACAGTAGACCTAATTGGTCAAAAATATTTAAAAAAACAATTCAAAAAATTGAATACACGATTGTGTCAAGGAATAGGAGCATGAACACACATTTATAATATAAGAAAATCGCATATACGTGAGTTTGCTTGAAGAAACTTGTGTGCATACATGACTATAACCCAAGAAAACAATATATACAAAACTTAATTAGGAAAAAAAAATCAAAGTCTAATCAAGAAGATCAGACTTGATGCTTGGGACATTAATGGATCAACAACACCGTAAAATTAATCAGTCAAGAAATTTAACCCTGATTGAGAACAAACAACCTAATCTAGGAGTAACAAGAATGTTATCCCCTAAGGCGTCACCAATTTTGTTGTGGGTGAGAACACCCTAGGGTCTTGGGTTGAGAACCTCAACAGATCGGAGGGAAAACCCCAACAAGAAATTCTCAGGCAATCAACCTAAATGCTTATCCTACTGAATTGCGTAAGAGTGTCCTTACCTGTAAGTCCTACATTTGAGTAGATCCCGCATGGTGCAAATCCTCAGCTTCTCTTGTTGTCTTCAAAACCTGAAAATTATTTAAATGAAACATATACAACAGTAGAAACATAAAGCATGTTCATGATATTAACTTTAAATCATATAAATGAATGAACAATTACACATAAATGTAAGATTCATAAACAAATTACAATATAAATAGATGCATAAACACATTCAATATCAGAAATAGACCAACATTCCTTTATTGAAGTTATCTACAAGTAAAGTCGAGAAATACGACCTAAGTCCTTCTCTGGCTCCAAGCAGAACTGTCCTCCGGATCCATCCTTTCCTAGCCTCAGCAATCTTCCTCAATCACCAATACAAGGATATCTCAAGAAAGATGAAGGATATCTCCAACAAGGAAACAACGGTTTCCTGAAGCTTTGGGGAGTGTAGGAGGCACAAGAATTTCGCCATACTCAATGAGGGACAATCTCACTATAGTATCAACATCTCTCCTCTTCTCCCTTAACGCTTTCCCATGGAGGTTTATTTATACTTCTCCAAATTATTTTTTTGATTTGGGAAACAGTTGGGCCACAAGCAATAGGAGGTGAGTAATAGGTAAAACCCATGAACTCCACCCGAAATTAAGGAATTTGTTTTTAAGTGTTTTAACATATCTATGCTGGTTGGGTATATGCTTACTCACATGTACACGCTCTTATCATAGAGAAAAGTAGAGTGTAGGGAATAAAACACTAATTTTTTTTTTTTGGACCAAGTTTGGAAGGGAGGGTTGCCCTAGGCCATAATTAGAGCATCAGATCTACCAAGAGTGGTAAATGGTGCTATAGCAAAAATATAATTTTCCCACACCTTTTAATGATCAGATTATTGATGAATGTGCGGGAAATAAGATTTTCTCCTTCATGGATGGTTTCTTGGGTTATAATCAGTTATTATCCATCTTGAAGATCAACATCAGACAAATTTTATCTACCCATGGTGTACTTCTACATACAAAAATATGCCTTTTCACCTTAAAAATGTTGGAGCGACTTTTTAGTGGGCCATGTCCTACACTTTCCATGATATCAAACATACCATCGAATCTTATTTGGATGACCTAGTTGCTCATTCTCGAAAGAGAATTAATCATTCTTATCATCTTTGATCAGGTTTTAAGCGATGTCATTATTATAAAATCTAGTTCAATTCGAATAAGTTTGTTTTCACTGTCAAGTTTGGTTGGTTATTGGGATTCATAGTATCTATTGAAGGGATTCAAGTAGATCCCTTCAAGGTGGAGGAAATAATTCAATTACCTCCCCCACCTACCATCCATCCACTTCAAAGTCTCCAAGGAAAAGCTAATTTCATGAGGAGATTTATCATCAATTATGCTGAGAACATAAAGGGATTTATCAGATTGTTGAAGAAAGGAGTTCCATTTTATGGGATGATTTTGCTCAATGCTCATTATATGCTTTGAAAAAAGCATTGACCTATGCTCCTTTAGTGAGACCACCCGATTGTAGCAAGAATTTCCTCTTATATCTCCTTGCGGAAAAATCAACCATTGATATGGTTTTGGTTAAGGAAGATGATGCTCTCCATGAGTATGTGATTTATTATCTAAGTCAAGGCTTGATAGGTCATGAATTATGATACTCTCCTGTAGAGAAATTAGCTTTGGCACCTTTTCATGTTGTCCAACGACTTTGACACTATATTCTCTTTAGAAAAACTTGTGCCTTAGCGGTTGTTAACCCATTTCAATCTATTCTTAGAAGCCGATTGATTGGGGGAAAATATAACAGATTGATTTTTATTTTACAACAATTTGATCTTTAGTTATTGTTAGCCAAATCTAAGAAATCTTTAGTATTTGCGGAATTAATCTCATAATTGCCTTGTGAAGAAGAAATAGTTTATGAGGAATCATTCCCTGATGAACATATTTTCCTTATTTCTTCACAAGATCATTGGTATGGAGATATTATCATATATCTTCAGACTTGGAAGTTTCCTTTCACTTTTTCAAATGATGAGCGAAGAAAATTGTGTGACTTTGCTAAAAGTTATGTTATTATTGGTGACACTTTATATCGTCGCGGGGTTGATTCAATCCTTAGACGTTTCTTAACTTTAGAAGAAGCCGAGTCAATGCTGAATGATTTCCACAGTGGAGCTTATGGTGGTCATCTATCTGGGCTTGCTACAACCCAAAAAATCTTGCATGCAAGGTATTTTTGGCGTTCAATTTTCGAAGGTTGTGTTGAAGTGATAAAAAAATGTCATCCTTGTCATATTTATACACAAAAAATGCATGCTCATCCAAATCTATTCCTTCCTGTTATTACCGTTGGTCCATTCACAAAGTGGGGCATCAATTTTAGAACTTGTAACCTACCTTTAACAAAGGGTCATAAGTATATTATTGTAGTCATGGAGTACTTACTAAGTGGGTCGAAACTATGCCCACTTCTCAAAATGATGGTGAAATAACAACCTTGTTTCTATTCAACCAAGTCATTTCTCATTTGGGTATTCTAAAGGAGATTTTCACCGACCATGGAAGTCATTTCCAAAATAAGATGATGGTTGAATTGGCTCTCTAGTTGGGTTTCCAACACGAGCATTCATCTCCTTACTATCCTCAGGCCAATGGTCAGGTGGAAGTCGTGAATAAATCCCTGAAAGTTATCCTATAAAGGAAAATTAATAAAACTCGATCCAATTGGCATGTCGTGTTATATCCTGCACTTTGGGTATACTGGATGTCAGTTAAGACTGCTATGGATTTCACTCCTTTTCAACTAGTTTATGGTTTGGAATCAATCTTTGCTCTGAAGCGTGAAATCCCTTCTCTTAAAGTAGTTGTAGAACTTCTTCCAGACACTTCCAGCCTTGAAGAACACCTCATTTATTTGGAACATCTTGACAAGAAACGTCGAGATGCAGGCACAATTAATGAAGCTCATCAAAAGAAAGTGAATATCCAATATGATAAGGTTGTGCGTCCTAGGGTATGCTCTAAAAGTGACCTTGTCTTGGTCTATGACCAAGATATATACACCTTAGGGGGAGGAAATCTCATACCTATGTGGTACAGTCCTTTTAACTTTAAAAAGTTCTTGAAAAAAGGAGCTTACAAATTGGTTGATTTTCATGGAAACGAGTTAGCAGAGAGGAGAAATGGGCTCTATCTTAATAAGTATTATGCCTAGGCTTATGCCTACCATTTGCTTGGTTGTAGATATTGTATATATTTGTGCATATCTGTCTATAGGTTTCATAGTGATATCGATATTATTTTATCTTCTTTGGTAGGTATCGATGGATGATCTAGTATATCTAGGGTTCACCGATTGTGCTAGTTGACATACCCAGAATTTGGATTCTGCAACTCGGTTGATTTACTATCCATCCGGTCAATTGTTGGTTTCAAGAGGCATATGTATTGGCCCTGCTTCAGACAATTTTATTGAATATACTACTGTTGTTAACTTACTATCTAAAGAAATACCTCTTGGTATTGATTCGTTAGTAGTGTACTTGGATTCACAACTAGTTCTGTCTCATTTAAACAACATCTATTGTGTGAGATATCATTATTTATATCGTCAATTTCTGAGAGTGAGTTTATTACAAAGATCATTTAATTTATCACATTTATTGTTATTCCATGATCAAAAAACTCATTTCTTGATTCCATAGTCATCATATAATATGAACTACTAATAATTCATCACATTAAAATAAAAAATAATAAAAAACCATCTGTATATATATGGTCATCACATCATAAAACTGTCTATATATAGATAAAAGTTTTATGTTCAAAATATTAAAGAAAATCGAGACAAAAAGTCCTACAAAATTAGGGCTTAAGCCCAATCATGTCTATCAAAAATATTTGGACATCTCTAATCTATATGTATGGGTCTAGCTTCGGATGTGCATCTTGGAAGAAGACGATGGTAGTAGCCACCCATTGAAAAATCCACACCCAATCTCATGGTACTCGTACCACGCATCTTTGCAAAGCCTCTGGTGGATCCTCTATTGCTTCCATAGGTACCTAGTGAGTCAATCTCTCCAAGTTCCTCTATGTGGTATGGATGACTCTCTTAGTCTTAGTTGTGACACTCTCTACTTCTCTTCCACGATGCCTATGTTTGGGTAGACCCTTACGTCTTACCGGTTCCACATCTGTATCATGATGAAATAATTTTGTAATAATTTTTGTCTCATCAAAAATAATTTCAATTCATAATTTTTGAAATCCAAAGAAATTAAATGTCATTAAAAACTTAAAAACAATTTTACCAATGGAACCCCATGTAGCACCGGGTGGAAGAACTAGATCTAGATCCACTCTGAAATCCATGCATGCATTACAGTAGTCCTCGATGGAAATGACTTGTTGTTCCCACCAAAGGAAAAACTCATCATCAAATTTTGGTCTAGGGATGTCACTGAACCCTAGTCTCTTCATTAAGTCAGCCCATCTATCTATCTGTGTATATATCTGGCTGGTGATGGTGGACACAACTTTGGGTCGATGTCCTAGTAGTCTCTCAAAGAAGAAAGTGCAAAGGATAGTACCATACCCAAAAGTTTTGGTATTACTATTCTTGATAGAAGTAATTTGTTCTTTCAGATTGGTTAGGAGGGTTGTGCACCAATCAAAAATTGTGGTGAGGAAATCTATTGCTAAGCTCATTGTCAGACAATAATCTTGCTACAATGAAGTTGATCGTGCTACCATCACAATAGTAAAAAGGACAATTTTGAAGGGCAAAAATTCCACATTCTTGATTGGGATTTGTGTCCCTACCTTTTCATTGTTTCCAGGGTAATATATGTGAATGTGATCATCCACACTAAGGCTTCCTCGAGCCTTCCCTTGCAAATTGATTGGCTCTCCTCTCCGGGAAAGTCCAGTAATGAACTATATGTCTTCTACTTCAATCTGTCAGGGCATCTGATCAATCATAAAATAATATTCTTCTGGATCCCAATAATTCACGAGAATTTATAGCAACCTTGTGTTGGTTTTCATATTTTGCGTTTTTAAAAATTTCAACAATCCACATCCTCTCAGTGCATCGAGTGATAAGGGATCATTCATTACTTCATTATCTACTACATTGTGCTCTCCTTCCTTCCATGTGATTGTCATCCTGTAGTTTCAAGCATTTTCATCCATTTTCATCCATGATTTAAAAAATTTCACTATGCACACTCATGCTAGCTTAATACACAATCATGTATAGGGCTTACAATATGCCACTTCGATATACCCAACCTGTGTATGTGTAGAGTAAAAATCTAAAAACAAATTTCTCACAGTAAAATTCTTGAAAAAATACTTGAAATGTGCAATCAAGCATTGAAAGATCGAATTAAGAGATTACTTGGAAGTTTGGTAACTGTTATGGTTGAGAAATTTGGTGGATTGTGGTTGCCTATTTTTGCTCCAGAGCTCTTGTACTCAATTTTTTAAAACTCAAATGAGGTTTTGTAAGTCCAAAGTTCTATTTATAAGTTTCACTTTCAAAAAGCTTTGAAAAACCCACTTTTTCAAAGTTTATGTTTCATTTTTAAACTTTGTGACATTTTTTCTTTCAGTGTTAGGATAGTTTGTTTTTCAAGTTAACCTGGAGACTTTAAGACATTTTCTACCACTTTGATTCCATGACTGGTAACTCGTCATGTTAGCTATTATTTTTTTCACTGGAATATAGGTTAGGGAATATCAATTTTTTCCGTTGAATTATACATTCTCATCTCCACACTGCAATATGTTGCCACAGAGTCGACCCCATTTTGTTATGATTCTTAAACCATTTTCACTCACTGACTTATAAAATCATGACGTGATGGTAGATCCATCCTTTACATGGGCTTCCTAGTTAGATCCTCACTAACATATGTTACCCATGCTGCAAAGATTCAGTATGCTCGAAAGTTATCTTTAGTACCACCATGAATTTTGCGATGAAGCTTCATTTTCATTATTCTTCACTATATTTCTGTCTTTATACCTGAGAGGCTCCCACATGTTGACTCATACTATTGCATTGTATGTTGACTATTTGTACCTTTTGGCCTTAAGATGACTTCACTTGGACTCATGTCTAAGCCACTTTTTGACCATCTCTTTCTACAAAATCAACCTTGTAATCACTTAGCCTCTGAAACTTGACACCTTATGTTCATGGAAAGAAAATTCCTTTAAGTTTCATTGACCAGTTTCATCACCTTGGATTGACCATAGGAATGTTCCCCTCCGAGGAACTGGCAAATCTGTATATGGACACTCATTCTTTCCATTGTACCATAGGCATTCTTTTATTCTTTTACAGGATTTTCAAATATGAAAAAGACAAAAGAATTATATATTCCAAAAATGAGTGGGAATGAGGCTTTACTTCTGTTTGTTACCTATATCAATAAGTTTCATATTTCATGATTGGCTATAAAAGGTCCAAATATGCTCTGCTTTTATGATGCAAAGATCCCATATTTCCATAAAGAGACAAGGTGTGTCTACATCTTCATAGAGACTCAATTTTGATGGATGGTCCAACAGCCTAATCTGGGTCATACCATGTTTAAATTTCCTGCTGTAGAATAGAGAAAGAAGTCTGTCCAAACTGTTTAATCTTGGCAAACAAGTAGTACAGGTAGAGAAGAAAGGTTCCCAACAGTTTACTCTGGGACCCTGGAAGAAATAAGGGTAGAATTTGATAGAAAATCAAAGGAAAAAGCCAGGGAAAAGAAAAGGCACACAAAGGGTCTGCAAGTCCAAGTGCACCCTCCAAGAAGAAAAAATGCTAGACAAAGTAGTTGGGTAGGTAGATGGGGTTGCAGAAGTGATATTCAGTTCAAAAATTTGACTTTGATGGTCATAATAAGAGAAGCAAAACAAATGATTATGTCTAACCTCCCTTCCTTCCCTTTTCCCATTTGTTACTAACATCCCCTCATGAGTTGAAATGCGGGAAAGATTTATGGTTGCATGGAGGTCCTTTATCCTTTAACAAGCCACATTTCCTACGTAAAAATCTTTTCATTTTTATCTACTCCCTAAAAACTAAGTATGTTTCAAACAAACTCAGTGACATTTCCCCCTCACTTACCCCCTTCATCCATATTGACCTCTAATCCTACTATGTAACTCCCCTATCTTACCCTTCCCCTACTAGTATTAACACCATGGTGTATAAACCCCAAAATTTGTATAAATATCCCTCCCCTTGGCATTATAGCCATATGGTCTGTTTAAAAAGGAATCAAAATGACACCTGGTCACTTTGATGAACCTCCTGGTCATCTCTCTTCCCATTCCAAGTCATTTTACTCATTAAGCCTTCATTTGCAAAGAAAGACCCTACAAAACCACTTTTGAAATTGTGAGAAAACCCGAAAAAACCCATAAAACCCACTATTCCAAAGTTCTCCGCCCAAAATATTTAAATGAATATTTTAATCAGCTGGCGAGCCCCTTCCCAACCTCCACGACCCGTCGGAGGACCCGCCAGCCGTCCGATCTCCGCCGCGCAGATCTTACGGTGGGCGGTCAATCTCACTCCCCGACCTGCCGACCTTTAGCGTCCGGGGAAAGTGGTTTTGGGCCCCGTACAGGGACGCGTGGCGGGCGCTAGGGTTGTTCGGAGCCCCCTCTCCGATACCGCCTTAGCCCCAAAGGTGGTGCGGGGAACCCGCTTACCGCCATCCCACTTACCACCCTCCCTCCTACGTCACGCTCACGTCATCCTGACGTCACCCCACCTTTGCCCCCCCCGCGTCCCGTGGCCCTCCACGCAGCCCTGCCACCGCATCGACCAGCCACCATGTCCTGCCACCCTGGCTCACACCTCAGCGCCACGTCACTTCCGTACCTGGGCCCCACCATGACGTCATGCTGACGTCATCGATAGAAAAGTGCCAAATGCACACTTTTTCCAAAATTCAACGTTATAAATGACCAAATGAGCCGTTTTAAGTCATTTTCATGCGTAAAAGAAGGAGCCATTGTCAACCAGCTACCGCGAAATTTGTCCTCCAGCCAACAAATTCAAGATTTCAACCGTTGCAAGTCCACAATTCGACGACATTAAGCCTTCATAGCCCGGCTCGCAAGCGTCCAAGCTAGTTTTTCCAGGTATTTAGCCAGTTTCCTACTTCGCCCATGCATTTCAAATTCTCTGTAAAAATTCACCATTAAAGACTGCTAAACTCCTGAATTCAGCTCTGCCTGTTACCCAAAGTAAACCCAAGTAACCTGCACCACCCCTAAACCCCAATTCGACAGAGGAGTGCTCGTTCCACGGGCTAAAGACCCCAAGATTTCCCCCGAGGTGCTCGGCATTGTTCCCTTTTGCCAAGTACAGGCCACCTGCTTTCATACCAAAGAAACCTCACTGTCTCTGCAGCCTCTCATTAGCAACTCACATCCCTGTGAATTTCGCAGCAAACTACAAAAGCCAGCTTGCATTTTCCACTAAAAAAGGACACCAGACTGTGTTTACAGTTGACCTGCTACTAAAAGTCTTTAAGGACTTGTGAAAACCATTACCTCTACCTGTACAGATTAGCTTATATCATGGCATCTCCTGCAACCTCATCCATCAGTGTGGCCTCACAAAGTCAAACAAATAAGGAGCTGGAGGCCTTGCCATTTGTTGACAAGGATGGTCTCATTGGAGATTTTGAAGGAAACAGGGACTTCTTGTAGACCTTCAGTCGACTGAGGGAAGACTATAAGGATGGGCATGGTACACATGGGATTTGGGAGTCAAACCTGCCCTATTACTGTCTCCCAGCTGTGAATGTTTTCCCCGAAATCATTCACCTCTGTGATGAACACTATGATGCCCAGCACAGAGCTGTCAGCACCCCATCAGGGAGGATCCTCTTTTACATAAATGCTAAGTCCATAAACAAGATGTTACAGTTTGATCAGACAGAGTTGCTGATCCCATTCTCCATGAATTATTTGATGGAAGCTGGTGACAAGATGACCAGTGAAAAGCTGCAAAAGGTCATCAGGACCTTCATGAGACCTGAGTGCCAGACTACAGAGCCACCTCCTTATTTGAATGAACATTTCAATGATGTAGGCAGGCTGTTACTAGACATGATAGCCTATGTGTTGGGATACCAAAACAGTGAGCATGTGGATAGAGCCATGCTAGTGTTGCTGTCTGTTTACAGCCCATACCAACCCCCTACCCAAAAGTATAACTTTGCTAAGTTCATAGCCAATAAAATTCATGATCAGTTGACCAAAATGGACAGACAGGGGCTCTTCAGATACTCAGCTTACATCTACCATCTGTTCATGTATTACCATTCTGAAGCCTTCCCATGCTACATCAGAAGGCTGGATCATACAGGGGAGAGAAGATCTGTTATCTTCTAGACCTCAGTTTATCACAAAGTCACAAATTCACCCTATACCTACTGTGAATTTGTTGACCAATTTGTCTACCCAATCTCTTGCATGTTAATGAAGTCCCCTCCTCCCAGGATATCTAATGAGATAAAGAAAGCTCTGCAGCTTTCTAAGAAGAATAAAATAGGTGACTGGTACCTATATGAACACCATACTGTATTCAGGGTCTATGGATGTGAGCTCTGTCCATACAGGCTCCCCAAATACGTACCTATGAGGTTGTTTGCCTTGGAGTATTACAGGCAATTAATCCAGTCAGACCTCACCCACTTCCACAGCTCCAAGAAAAAGGCCCACCTTAATTTCAAAAATGAAATGGGCCCATTCATCATGAACAAGAAGGAAGGATGGGAAGCTGCAGACTTGATCCTTAAGGACAATTACAAGCTGTCCTATAGTTTCCGATGGGTGCCTTATGACCCTCAAGGTTTCATCTCTGCTAGAAGAAATAAGTATAGGCTCCTAGCTATTAAGCATTGCCAATACCCACACATAGAAAAATATGCCAACTTACAAGAATGGCAGCCGAACACTCTAGTTGAGAGCCTAACTGAGGAAGAAAGAATGCTTAAAAATGTCAAAGAGCTTGAGAAGACAATTGACCTGGATTATGTGCAGCAGGTACCCTTCAGACTGCCTTACTCAATGGGACAAGGGACCTCAGCTACAAGGACTGCACCACAAGCACCTACTACAACAACAGCAGCAATGGACAAAGGCAAAGGCATAATGGGTGCAGAGGATGAGCCAGGAAAGGGACAGACTGAGCAACAGACGGAATAGCAAACAGAGCAACAAAGAGAGAAGGAAACAGGGCAGTAGACAGAACAGAAAATAGAGCAGGAAACGGGCCAGCAACAAGAATAAGCTGTTAAGCCACAGAATGGGCTGCCAGAAACTCCTACAACACAAACACCACCACCTCAAACCCAGCAGTTAACTGTCCCAGTTCTGCAGACCCCAGCACATGAAGAAAGGGGAGTAAAAAGACAAAGAGAAGAGTCCACTCCTCTCAGTGGATCCTCCGACCAGCCAAAAGCCAAAAGGCAAAGGGCAGACTCCCCACAGGTGGAAGACATTACTGAAGATGTCTTAAACATTACAGCAAAGGACAGGGAGAGCAGCCAACACACAGGGACAAGCTCCTTTCAGCAGGAGCAAACTTTACAGGTTAGCTTGGAGGTGACCTCTCAATCACAACAAAGCAAGAAGCCAAAGAGCACCAAGGCTTCCTTTAAACAAATAAAGGCTCAAAATGAG
>APFE030992837.1:7100-20089 GCA_000404065.3 Pinus taeda
GTAATCATTTCAGATTATGTGTATATATGATTGACGTTTCCTGTTTATGGTGATTTGCTGTTCCATTTGATTAAACTGTCTACTTGTACAAAAGATTGCTCTTTCTTTGTATGTAAGTTGATGCCAAGAATTGAGAGTATTGAACACGCGATATTTAGTTTCTTTCCTACCGTTCCTTTTTACTGATGTTCCATTTCTGAATTGCTATTCCATTCTGCTTTCTTGCTGTTCCTTTTTACTTGCATTCATTGGTTTGGTGTGGGAGGAGGATCAAGGTTGTCGTGAGACACAACAGACGCTATTATGCTCCCAGATCCATGATCCATACTCTAATTCCTTTTCCTTCATCAGTTTCTAGAGGGATGGGTTACTGCTTCCGTACCCTTGACTGACAAAGTTTCCACGTGTGATTTCTTTATGCAAAAGTAATTTAGCATAGCTTAGCATCCGTTTACTCTTGTATTTCTTAGACCTATACTACTAAGCATTACTCTGACAAATAGCCTCAAATCGAAATACCCTTTACAATAACAAAACGCTCCCGGATTGACTTGTAATGTGAGATAGCTAGAGGTGAAAAAGACCCTAGTTACAGCTCTACATTTTGGTGCCGTTGCCGGGGAAAGGGTATAGCCATTTGTCTTTTAAACAGGGTAGTGTGCGAATATGTTAGGGGAGAGTTGGATTTTAAAAATGGAAGGTAAGAACCTACGTACGGAGCATGTAAAAGCCCTGATCCACTGTCCGCTTTCCTAGCAGAATTGATTGGTTAAATAGGATTTAGCAGTTTAATTGGAGTGCATGACTAAGCAGAAAAAGCCAGAAAAAAATCAAAAGCCTCCATCCAAAGTCGAAAAAGCCAAGGGGTCGGTGACCCTTGGATGAACGACCTTCATAAACGAAATCTATAAGAAAGCCGAATCTCAGCCATCAGTAGGTTATAGGAAAATCAATTCTAAACAGCCTACTAGTTCCCTTCAGGCCTCAGAATCACCATCTGAAGCCTTTGTTGAGGTGCACACTCAAACAGAGGAGCAGGACTTTCAAGAAATTGAAAATTTGACTCCTGGACTATTGCACGAAGGGAATCTTAGTAACCTTTGCGAAGGAGGAGGAGAAACAGGGGAAATCAGGGAACCTAGATCTCTTATTGAACCAAACCAGCCTTTAAATAGCTCGGATAAAGGAAGCGCTGCAAAAATCCTCGTTGAAGGAATTCATTCACCTCAGACATTTGGGACCATCATTATCCCTGAAAAAGGGAGTGTTGTCAAAACAATCCCCGTTAAGATTACCCCTTCTCAACCAAGGAACACTCTCCTGGAAATTCTGGAAGATTACTGGCATATATTCGATCCCATGGCACAGAATCAGCCAAACACCCAGACCTCCACATTGCAATATCCTATAGTAGATTCTGTAGCAAATGCACCCACGAAAGCTATCTCTCTCCAGCATATCCCCACATTTCATGGCCTTACATCAGAAGATCCAGATGCATTCTTGTTCGAATTTGATGTATTATGTAGAGGATACGATTACACCACCGATCCCCAGAAATTAAAATTGTTCCCCTCCACATTAAAAGGGGTTGCTTTAAGATGGTTTATGGGCTTAGGTGGTGGGGTTATTAAGAATTGGGATCAAATGAAAGAAGCCTTTTTAAAGAAATATCAGGATTACTGTAGGTCAAGAGAACTAAAAGATGAAATCTTTCAAATGTCAGCCAGACCAAATGAAACTCTAGAAGAATATGTAGAACGTTTCCAATATAACTTGCAAAGATATCCCTATGCATCATTACCTCTGCCTAATAACGTGTTGAAAACCGCATTAATTAGAGGTATGAAAGAACAATGGATTGAAACGTTGAATATTATGGGGAAAGGAGACATTTATCAGGAAAATTTTGCTGACATCATTGATCTGTGTATCAGGAGCTCAAGAGGCAGCACAAGGATAAAACCAGCAGAATATGATCGCTTTACCAGAGATAACAGAATATCAACAGAGGGAGTAACACGTGTGGAACTTGGAAATTTGCTAGAAAATTTTAAAACTGAAATCCTGGGGACATTAACTACACAACTTGATATTGTGCAGGCTAAACAGAAGCAAGCAGAGGCGGAACAGAATCTAGCGATTTTCTGCCCTCGATGCAGGAAGAAACATAGCCACAAGGAATGCCCGCTCGATACAGTTGAAACATGTGCTATCTGTACCAAGGACCACCTGACTGAAAGCTGCCCCTCACTTCCTGGTTTGAAGGCAGTATACAAAGAAGCAGAAGAGGAGCCAGAATCGACATATTTTATTAACCAGCATCGTCAATGGCATCCAAGGCAATCTGGTATGTTTTCAGACCCCTCCTCTTCTTTTCAACCCCCGCAGTTCAATGCTCAACAATAGAATATGTGGAAAAACCAGTCTCAGCACCCATTTTCGAATTGGTCACCTCAAATGTTTCCTACTCCGAATCCTTGGATGAACCAATCTGGTTGGCCAAACTTCCCTTATCCCCCACCATATTGGTAGAATAATTCATATCCTCCGCAATGGACCCCTTCTACTTCACAAGGTTCACCCTGGCAGAAAAACTGGCCAAGATCGACATATCAGCCAGCAGGATCAATTCCACTCCCTCAACCAACTCTGCCAGCCTTACAACAAAATCCCCAACCTAACCTGAGACTGCAGCTCCCAGCCCAACCCAACCCCAATCCAAATAATAGACCAGTTCAATCTCTTCAAATTATAGAATCCTCAGAGATTGAATCTGATCTACAGGAGTGCAATGATCTTCAGTTAAGATCTGGGCGAATAATAGAAACTGAAGGACATAGAACAACTCACATTGAAGATCAGTTACCTATAGAACAGCCGTCACAACAGGAAGATGTAAGTAAAGACCAGGCTCATCAGCAAGTAATTACATCTCCTCCACCTTTCCCAGAATGATTGGCCATTCCACGACCAACACAATATCCAGATTTTGATATTCTGGGAAAACTACAAAACTTATATATAAGAATTCCATTCCTTCAAGCTATATAGGATATCCCCATATATGCAAAAACCATAAAAGACCTGTGTAGCAGAAAATCAAAAAGAAATGTAACCTCTAACCCAAGAGTCTAGGTAGTCAGCACCTTATCCGACCTCCTATCAGGGAAAGAAACACCAGTTAAATATGAGGACCCTGGAAACCCAATTTTCACTGTTCAAATCTGTGGGTAGACCTTGACCAATGTCTTAGTTGATCTAGGGGCTGCAATTAACATCCTGACAACATCGACTTGCCAAAAGCTCGGAATTACATCAGTAGAACCTACTTCCACTTTGTTAGAACTAGCTGACTGATCAGTAATAAGACCAGAAGGCACCTTGTATGATGTCATGGTTTCAGTGGATTCCTGGGAATACCCGACCGATTTCCTGATAATTAATCCAAAAACCCGACTAGATGGACATCCGCTAATTCTAGGTAGACCGTGGCTCGCTACTACTGACGCCTACATTGGTTGTCGGCAGGGAAACATGACCATAACCAGAGGGCCGGATATCAAAAATTTAATCTTGTACCCTCCAGCGCAGCCAAGCATCGCGCCTCATATATCACTGACCAATCTGCGCCCTGCCTCATATATCACTGAGAATATTAGACCCCCATTAACAGTCCAGGAAGCGCTAGATTTCAAAGATCAAACGGAAGACGATGCCATCAATAAATTCTTTAATCAAATAGAATCCACATCGTATACACAATGTTTTATGATAAAAGCGGCATTTGATAACGAATTAGAGGAGGATCCCCTGAAAGACGAACATGACCAAATTATACCTGTGACTTCTGTCGCTAATAGCAAAGTAGTGCAAATTGAACCAGGGAAAACTCTAAATATTAACGCTAATCTGACACCAAAACAAGAGACAAAACTCATCCAGCTGTTACGAAAGTATCGGGAGGCATTTGCATGGGACTATCCCGATATGAAAGGGATTGATCCCCAGCTATGCACACATCGTATTTATATCGAGAAAGATGCAAGACCTGTTCGTCAACCGCAAAGAAGACTCAACCCCCATTTAAAATATGTTGTAAAAGCTGAGCTTCAGAAACTTTTAGACGTTAATTTTATTTATCCTATTTCTGACAGCAAATGGGTCTCTCCACTCGTGGTAGTACCTAAAAAGAACGGGAAATGGAGGATCTGTGTCGATTATAGAGAATTAAACAAAGCCACACAAAAAGATCACTTCCCTCTCCCATTCATAGATCAGGTACTTGACACCTTAGCAGGCAAGAAATTCTTTTCTTTCTTGGATGGCTTCAGCGGATACAATCAAATTCAGATTTCCCCTAAAGACCAGGATAAGACTACCTTTACTTGTCCCTGGGGAACGTTCGCTTATCGAGTCTTACCTTTTGGTTTATGTAATGCTCCGGCCACATTCCAAAGGCATGTTCTTAGCATCTTTGTAGATTTAATTAATGATGGATTGGAAGTCTACATGGATGACTTCACACCATATGGACATGACTTTGATCCAGCTCTAGATACTCTTGAAAAAGTCCTAGAGTGCTGCATCGCTACCAGGATTTGCTTGAGTCACGAAAAGTGTTACATGATGATGACCGAAGGACTCAATCTTGGAAACTATTTTTCAGCAGCTGGTATTCAGGTAGACCCGGCTAAAATTCAAATACTTTTGCTTATTCCGACCCCCACTAATCAAACAGAGGTACACAATTTTCTTGGTTTTTCTGGGTATTATAGACAATTCATACAACATTATTCAGATATTGCTGCACCTTTACATGCATTAACTGGAAATGTTGATTTCTTATGGACAAAGAAATGAGATCGAGCCTTCAAATAATTAAAGAAGTTGGTATCTACAGCTCCAGTTCTCCGAGGACCTAATTGGAATTTACCATTCCAAATTTCAACTGACGCCTCAGACACAGCAATCGGTGCAGTTTTGGGCCAAGAAGAGGATAAAAGACCATACGCCATCTATTACATCAGCAAAAATTTGGCTCTGGTTGAATTAAATTACACTGTCACCGAAAAAGAATTCTTAGCTGTGATACATGCTGTTAATAAATTTAGACACTATATTACAGGCTATCCCGTTATTTTGTATACAGACCATTCTGCTATTAAGTATTTAGCAAATAAGCCTGTTACAAATGGAAGAATAACCAGGTGGTTGATCCTGTTGCAGGAGTTTGATATTACAATCAGAGATCGACCAGGGAAGGAGAACCCTGTTGCTGATTTTCTTTCACGAATACCAAAATCAGTTGAAGCAGCGACAGTCGAGGACCAATTTCCAGACGAACACTTATTTGCTGTCACCGTTCAGACTCCCTGGTACGCTGATGTTGCTAACTATCTTGCAGTAGGTAAGCTTACAAAACATTTAACCCCCAATGAACGGAAGCAGATTGTTCAGAAAAGCAATCGATTTTCGTGGGTTGGGGGCTATTTGCTTCACACAGGTGCAGATATGGAAATCAGAAGATGTATTCGAGAGGACGAAATCTTTGATATCTTGAAAGCCTGCCATGACGGGCCATGTGGAGGACATTTTTCCGAACGAAGAACATCACATAAAGTATTACAAACGGGATATTACTGGCCTACAATTTTCAAGGATGCGAAAAAATTTGTCCAGGCCTGTGATAGCTGTCAGCATGTAGGACGACCTGGTCCAGCAGACGAAATGCCTTTGCGGCCTCAATTAGTGATCGAACCTTTCGAACGCTGGGCTCTGGACTTCGTCGGACCCATCAACCCGCCATCAAACCAAAGAACCTACATTTTGGTGGCAACTGAATATGTTACCAAATGGGTTGAAGCGGAGGAATTGCCTAGAGCTACAGAAGATTCGGTAGTACAGTTCTTGTTCCATTTGTTTGTACATTATGGTCTTCCAAGGGAAGTAATTACAGACGGAGGACCACAATTTATGGGGCATAAATTAGCTGCAACACTCAATAACTATCATGTCCAGCATAAAATTATTACCCCATACCATCCACAGGCAAATTGGCAAGTGGAGAGCAACAATAAGGTAATAGAGTCTATTTTGACAAAAACTGTTGCCTCACATCGCCTTGATTGGGCCGCCCGACTACCCGAGGCACTGTGGGCTTATTGAACCACATGGAGAAGCACCACCGGCTATTCACCATATCACTTAGTGTTTGGAAAGCAGCCCAATTTTCCTATAGAATTTGAGATCCAAACACTGCGAACTGCCCAAGAAGTCGGATTGGATTTAAGTGAAGCACAGAAAAATCGATTACAGCAAATTAATGAGTTAGATGAAACAAGGCTCTCTGCATTACAGAATACAACACTCATTCAATAGCAGCGAGCCAAGTGGCATGATGCGCTCATCAAAAACAAGATATTTCATGAAGGAGACTGGGCTCTGTTATATGATTCTAGATTTCAGGATTTCCTGGGGAAGCTTCAGACTCGTTGGTTGGGACCATACGAGATTCAAAACGTCCATGACAATGGGACCCTTACTCTGATAACAATCGATGGGTCTGGATATACATTTAAGGTAAACGGCCACCGAGTTCGTCTGTATCACAAACCGCTCACTCGGGAATCTTTTTGTCAGCAGCTATGCCAAGATACTAATATTGAGATTATGGGCGAGGAAGCAAAAACTTCCTCGCCTATAGATTAGTAAGAAATTCATCTTTTATTACCACATCTTGTATATAAGATTGTAAATCTTGTATATATGTTTTTAGTATTTGTCCGTGCTGTTCCTTTTTAAAAGGAACAACACTTGTGTGTTTTTGCTGTTCCTTTTCAAAAGGAACAACACTTTTGGATTTTTGTTGTTCCTTTTCAAAAGGAACAGCACTTGAATGTTTTTGCTGTTCCTTTTCAAAAGGAACAACTCTTGTGTGCTTTTGCTGTTCCTTTTCAAAAGGAACAACACTTTTGGATTTTTGTTGTTCCTTTTCAAAAGGAACAACACTTGTGTGTTTTTGCTGTTCCTTTTCAAAAGGAACAACACTTTTGGATTTTTGTTGTTCCTTTTCAAAAGGAACAGCACTTGAATGTTTTTGCTGTTCCTTTTCAAAAGGAACAGCACTTGAATGTTTTTTCTGTTCCTTTTCAAAAGGAACAACACTTGTGTGCTTTTGCTGTTCCTTTTCAAAAGGAACAACACTTTTGGATTTTTGTTGTTCCTTTTCAAAAGGAACAACACTTGTGTGTTTTTGCTGTTCCTTTTCAAAATGAACAACACTTTTGTATTTTTATTGTTTCTTTTCAAAAGGAACAACACTTGAATGTTTTTGCTGTTCCTTTTCAAAAGGAACAACACTTGTGTGCTTTTGCTGTTCCTTTTCAAAAGGAACAGCACTTTTGGATTTTTGCTGTTCCTTTTCAAAAGGAACAGCATTTGTGTGTTTTTGTTTTTCCTTTTCAAAAGGAACAACACTTTTGGATTTTTGCTGTTCCTTTTCAAAAAGAACAGCACTTGTGTGTTTTTTGCTGTTCCTTTTCAAAAGGAACAGCACTTGTGTGTTTTGCTGTTCCTTTTCAAAAGGAACAACACTTTTTGATTTTTGTCGTTCCTTTTCAAAAGGAACAACACTTGTGTGTTTTGCTGTTCCTTTTCAAAAGGAACATCACTTTTTGATTTTTGCCGTTCCTTTTCAAAAGGAACAACACTTGTGTGTTTTGCTGTTCCTTTTCAAAAGGAACAACACTTTTTGATTTTTGTCGTTCCTTTTCAAAAGGAACAACACTTGTGTGTTTTTGCTGTTCCTTTTCAAAAGGAACAACACTTTTGGATTTTTGTTGTTCCTTTTCAAAAAAGGAACAACACTTGAGTGTTTTTTCTGTTCCTTTTCAAAAAGGAACAGCACTTGTGTGTTTTTGCTGATTCGTTCCATTCATATGAACGATGTGTTGTCCATTCTCTTTCCAAGGCCATAAAGAGAAGCTATATACTTATGCAATGAATATAAAAGCCAGGATATACCGAGATCAGCATATCATAAATCACTATCTTTAACAGCCCTAGTATTGATGCAACAGCAAAGGAAGGATCCACACACTCATCATTCTGACTGTCATAGTCTCACCTTCTCTGCCTTGTTGGAAATCTTTATCATGTTGAGTGCCTACAATTTTCTCTATTATTACTTGGAAATAAGAACAGAAGATTTATATTCTCCTATTGGGATGACAAGACTTCTTCCGCCATTCCGACTCTTAAGGAGGGCTGAACCACCCTTATGTGTAATTACACAAGAGAAAAAGTCTGTTTCAAAAGAAAAAGAGCAAAAGCAAAATAAAAAGAAAAATTATCTATCAAATGCAGGATAGGGGGTTTCATTAAAGAACCAGCCTACTATGATCATAAGATTGGAAGCGAAGTGGCATTCCCATCAATGGCCACCACACCAGGGATATGGTCCAACGGGTTCGCTACATAAATAAACCTTGGAACAGGGGGTCTCATTACGAGCCAACCTGCCCACGTTTCGCGCCTCTCTGGTGAATGGCATCATGGTTATCTGGTTACCAAGCTAGCATGATGGCCTGCATTTTGACAAGAATTGATCTTCAAAAATACACAAAGGATAATGGTTCCAGGGTGAAATAAACAACTCTGCCAAGGATATGAACACCTGTCGGCAGCAGAGCTCTGTTAATGGTATTGGAGTCATAATATTTACACCAATTAGGATCATATTAAATACTTCTTTCCATCCTCGTAATAATTATATCTTACACTTTGATGGATACGTCGCATGAATACCTATCACCGCCAATCATGGCAAAGGTATCGACTATGACTACCGCAGGCTTTATATGAGCGCCAGATGTCCTATCCTCCTGTCTTGCATCACATCACGCAGGCTTATACAAAACACGATCTACCCCTTTGCCTCGATATCGGTATTTCTTTGTCTAATCTGAAACATGGCAAACCTCCATATGCTGCTCCTTTATGACTTGGTGACGAGATGGCGGCCCTTCCTCTATTTGACGGCTGGGACAACCTATCATATTGCGTGGGGGGGGGCGACCTCATTACTCCGCCGGCCACATGTTAGCACATCATTCGGAAATGATATGGTATGAAGGTACGATATGGGTTAACGGCATGATAATGCTATTTTTGCAAAGAGTTGTTATTTACAAACTATTTTCATGCATGCTCTGTGTTTTTGCTGCGATTACGTTCTTTGCGACTGGTAATTGTTGTTCCATCTAGATCCCGAAACAGAACCATGGGAAGCAAGGCTATCAGAAGCGAGCCCAGTAAGCTAGAAGTCTCCAAAGCCGCTCGGGAGATCCTAGAAAGAGCGGGGTGGCTAACTTATTTTAGCCGCCTGCGTGAATCAAATGAAACCGTGGCCATGGAATTCCTGCAGAATTTGCAGGAAGCACATTCCGTAGTAGGTGGGAAGCAGATAATGGTCACGGAGGAAATAATCGCGGAAGTAACAGGACTACCAGCCTCAGGACCAATATGGACGAGAAAGAAAGAAAGACTGCAAAAGACCATAGAAATTTTCCAAGACGAAGGACAGTATCTGACAGTGAAGGGAAAAGGAGTGCTGCCGGCAACGCTAGGAGATCCTTGGAGCGAACTGGCAAAGGTAGTGCAGAGCTACATCACCTGCGAGGGGCAAAAAGATGTGGTAAGACCGCGTCACCTTAAGCTCCTGGCTGTGTTAAAAGGAAAATGTTCTGTGAACCTCCCTGCATTGTTAAATTCATTATTGCATGATGCCTCTCGATGCCTAAAAAAGGCACACCATGAAGACGCAGTGGTTAGCCACCATGGGCTGATTCGCCTGATAGTGAGCCACAGTCTCACTCAGCAGCAGAGTAACTGGGAGGAGCTTATTAAAGCAATAGGAGGGGGAGTGGCATTACCATCCCCAAAGGTTAAGCATCCCGCTAGTACCTCTGAAGCACCTAAGAAGCCCAGTGAATCGCCAAAACCCAAGCACCCCTCAGATACACCCGAGCAATCCAAGAAGCGCAAGGAATCAGTAAAACGAAAATGTTCCTCTAGAGCATCGGGACATGAAGAGAAACATAAGGAACTGGCCGCGGGAGAACGTGTTGCCTCGAAACGGAGGCATTCCTCTGGCACCCCAGAGAAAGCTGAAAAACGTAGAAAGGTGGTGGTGGAAGAACAGGTGGCCAGCACACCTGAACAACCTGAGAGGCGTAGGAAGTCAGCTCGGTTGGCAAGGATAAGAGGCAGGCTGGAGAAAATCCAGCTAGACATCAACCAGCTGATCGAAATAGCAGAGGAACCACCAGTACCAGAACAGGGACCCTCGGGGGAAAATGAGGAACAAATTGAGAACAGAGCAGAAGCCGAGGAAGGAAATGAACGTTCTAACTCTGAGGCCAGCCATCCAGAGACAACCACTAAGCAGCCAATTCAAGAGGAAGGAAATGAACATTCTGACTCAGAGGCCGAGGCCAGCTATCCGGAGACAGCCACAGAGCAGCCAATTCAGGAGGAGGAGATGGGACAATTGGGGGGTAGCCCTCCACAAGTTCCCATGGGAGAAGAAGAGCTGGCCACCATCTTGGCCAGCCTAAGAGATTATGCTTCACCTTCCAGTCCAGTAGACCCTCCGAGGAAGAGGCGCATGAAGAATTGCATGAAGAAACGACAGGAGGAGAAAACCCCCTTGTTGTTGATAAGGAAAATGTAAATACCGACCAGGAACAACCCGTTCCCAAGACACCGGGAGAAAACCCACCTGCTGATGTCGCAGAGAATGAAAATGTTTGTCGGGAACAGTTTGTTCCCATAATACCAGAGGAAATCCTCGATGAAAGAGGAGCAGAACTGAGGGCCGCTCATGTGCCCACAACTGAGGCAAGGGAAATTAAAAAATTGAGAAAGAAACAACAGAGGCTGCTGAATATTATAGCCCAGCTTCGGTAGAAAATTCGAAGTTTGAAAGCCAGTCTGAGAATAAGGAGGACGATAAGAAGAAAAAGAAGAAAAAATGTGGCAATGCCCCATTAGATGAGAAGGCAAGGGGCTTATAGGCGCCTTAGAGGTCAATACTCCGTCGATAGACCTACGGCAGTTCCAACCAGCACTGAAGGACAAAATGCCGTTCCATCTGGCATGGAACAACAGAATTCCGCCCCTATTGACGCTGAGGAACAACCTGCTGTTCCAAATAGCCCAGTGGGACCAGCTGCCGTTCCAATCAAGACCGAGCCGCAAGACGACATTCCATTTACAAAGGGGCCATCATACCCCTTCATTCATGTTAAGAAAGAAAGGGAAAGTAAAGTAGTCCAAACTGAGGCAACCAGGCAGCGAAATAGGAAGGTCCAGGTAAGACTCCCTGCCTCTGAGAAATCATGGAGAATGGATCCAAAAACTTAGGCCTTGCAACATGAGATGAAGCAGGCCCGACAGGAGGCTGACCAGCTAATGGAACAAATGCTCCCTCGGGAAAAAGACGAGGGGTTGCAGCAGGAAGCTGAGCAGCTAAAGGAACAAAGGGTCCCTCGGGAAAAATACGAGAAGTTGCAGCAGGAAGTTGAGCAGTTAAGGGAACAAATGATCCCCCGAGAAAAACATGAAGAACTGCAGCAGCAACTGCGGAACATGAGTCAATCAGAAAGTCAGGCCTTTGAAGGATGGCAGAAGGAACAGGAGAAGGTTGCCAAGGTAACCCGTCGATTAGATACTGTTATTAAACAATTGGACACTGTATGTTCGCTGTATGATGATGTTTTGACTTGTAGAGCCCCTGCAAAGAATTATGCTTTATTTCTCCTTGAAAGATACTTAAGGCTGAAAATAAAAGCTGTCAGGGCAGGTGCCCCCATTCAGATTAATACTGTTAATGATTTTATTGATTGTTGTAAACATTATGGGGTTAAGGTCCAACGATCCCTATGTGAGTTCTATTTGCACAATATGGTGCTAGAGCAGGAAACTGATTTAAACCCTGGCCCTTTTGTGTGAGATATACAGCTACAAGCCTTTGTTTCATTCGGGGTCAACCAGTTGAAGTGGCTCAAGGCTTACAATGCCTTCCAGAGGAAGGAGAACAGCCTAGATCTATGGGTCAGGGTCGAGCCTAGAGACCCCGTTCAACTATGGAAATCGCACAAACGCCTTATAAGAACCCCAGGCGTCATGGAACTGCTAGGGCCCATGCATGAGGGTTTGATCCGAAATAGCTTGGAATACTTTCTGGCTATTAAAGATTCTGCCCTGGAGTCTGCCAAGTTCCGCTATCAGATTTCTACCCCAAGCATCCATCTCAGGGAGCCATTCAAATACGAGAATTTTGAGCTGGCTGCTGAACGGTTGGCCCTTTACGGCCAGCACATCCTGCGTGCTGGGCCGTCTTGGTTAGGATACCGGTTCCGTATCCCAATTATTTGGCACCCTGCACCTGGGTACCATGCCTTGTACGATATGCCTGCAGATCAATTGAAACCAATTCTTTGATAATTTGGTTGCTCACCATGGTTGCAGACCTCCTCACAAAGTGCCCTCTTCCGCCTATTCTCTTACAGTTCTCCATGTGAATTATAACGTTTTCATGAGGCCATGAAACAGAGTAAGTTGGGGGGTGTTTAGAGCATTGGAAAGGTATGTTTTAACGAATAACTTAGTAGTATTTCAAGCAATAGTTGTAACCTTTTCTTTATCATACAATAGGGAGAATGCAAAGAGAATGAATACAAATGACCCAATCACTGAAAGTTATCTTCTTTGTGCAGGAAAAGACAAAAGTAGGAAGGTGCGGTGCAAAACAAGAGTCCCATGAGTAGATAATGGCTGTCCCTCTAAAACCAAGTAAAGTCCAGACCAAGACGAGGAAATCAAGGCAGAACGATCCAGGACGAGATGAAGGACTGTCAGTTCGGAAGACCAGGCAGAGAAAAGAAAGGAGTTAACAGTTTAACAGATCCCTCAGGATCTTTGAT
>APFE030992841.1:3423-17495 GCA_000404065.3 Pinus taeda
GGGTTAAATATAGGCTGCTGGCCTATAAACATGCCCCACTCCCTCAAGTACAACATTTTTCTAATCAAGATGAATGGGTGCCTGAAACAATAGTAGAGGAATTGACTCAGGAAGAAATAATGGAGCAAAATGTAAAGGACTTGGAAAAAACTCATGACTTGGACTCTTGTCAACAGGTCTTCAAGCAACCAGTCCAAGCAGGAGAAGGTACCTCTACTGCCCCAACAACACAGGACATCCAATAGGCTCCAGCAACAACAACCACCACAAGAGGAAAAGAGAAGATGGATGAACAACAGGAGACAGAAACAGGGCAACCTAGTACTTCCAAAGACCAGCAATCAGGACAGGCCCCTCCCCTGCAAACTGAACAAACTCAAAACCCAGTTTTGCAGACCCCTCTAAATGATGAAAGAGGGAAGAAGAGAGACAGAGAAGAAATCACACCTCCCACAGGGTCATCATAGCAACCAGAGGCCAAGAGGCCGAGGGTAGACCCTGAAGCTGAAGGAGACATAAGTGAAGAGCTGGCAAAAAGCCAAAATAGGGAAAAACATGTTGGGTTGTGTTATATTCTTTCCACGACCAACCTACGTAGTGAACCGGGGGGTTAGAGGGGGGGCGGAGCCCACCCTTCGCCGCGCCGATTGCGCAGCGGGGGGGTCACAGGGGGGGCGGAGCCCCCCTTTACGGGGTTCGGGGCAGCGCCCCAAGAAAAATTTTTTTGGACCCTATATTAGGTTGGGCGAACCTACCTATGGTTTTACGGTCCATGGTTTTGGACGCGACTGGTTTCGGTCCATGGTATTGGATGCTTCGGCATGTATAAATATGTATTGTAACATTGAAAGGAACATAATGAAAAATCAAGATGGTAGTCCCAGTTTTGGGATCCAGGGGAAAATCTCTGTGCATATGTGTTCTTATGTGTTATGCTCTCGCATTGTTTATTTTTCTGTGATTTAGAATTCGTATGCAGGTAATTTTTGTACGGGGTTAAAACCTACACAATGGCATACAAAATGCCACTCCTCTTCTTGTCTTTGCAAAAAAGTTCCTACTCTTGTTTTCCACTATGGAATTCCATGGGATTTACATCCCACATCTTCTTTGATGATTGATGACAATGGATGAAAGAAAGATGTCCCCTCTTGTAATGATGAAAGGTTAAATGTACACAACTCTGACATGCTATCCATATGGAGATCAAGCATCCACTGCCAATCAGTTTTTTCTCGCCATGTTGTTCTCCACTACATCTCAAAATATGCAGCAAAACCAGAGACAAGATCGGAAAGTTATCACCAAATTTTGTCACATGTCTTGCAAGTTGTCCACCCCAAAGCATATTTTATAAATGTTGTCTAAAAAATATTAACAAAAATAATTGCCAATAGGGACACCAATGCACAAGAAACTTGCCATATGCTACAAAAACTTCCCCTTTCACTTTCTAGCCACTGTTTTGTTTCCCTCAATGTTAGTCCAACTATTTTTAGGTGTGTTTCTCATGGTCTAGGTGCCCTCTTCCCAACACCACCCTTCATTGTAGCATACATGGATAGACCTCCTTCACTTGAAACACTAACTCTTATTGAGGCTACACGTTCATGTTCCTTCTCTACTTGTTGAAAATATAGACAATGGAAACAAATAAACCCTTCTAATATTATTCATGTCCTACCTTGCTATATCTTGATCCCTTCTCCTATTCATTCATGCTACACTTCTTTCTGCTGAAGTGAATTGCTTCTCTATTTCCCTTTTCACACACTCCCATCAGACATTGGCTCCACTGATGAAGCAATCATTCCATATTGGGAACAAACATGAAATGTGTATGTTGCATGCCATGTTCATTGTGCCCCTGATGACCCCCTTTCCCCATGCTATGATGACACCTCCACTAATGCTATGTTGAACTCGCCTGAATTCGTAGACATGGATGAATGGAAATTCCTTTCTCAACTACACCTTGGAAAGAACATGGAAATTGATGACCTTGACATGCTTGGCCATCACAACTTTGACTCAACCATAATTGGTCCCATACTACTATACCTTCCATTTTGAAAGAGGCAACCATACGTTTCATAGACTTCAGTCAGTCATCCTAATTGCTCCAACAAGTGTTGTGGCATTTAACATAAAGGAACTTACAATCCATTATTCCCTTCACATTCCTTTAGTTTTAATGCATCCTCTTGAGGGCCATGCACTTCTACATCTCCAAGAGAAACTTCATCATGTAAAATACATTTTAAATGATGAAATGAGCTTTATTGGGCCTAAAATTCTTTCACGCATAGACGATTGTTTATGATCCAAATGGAAAATGGCATCCACCCATGGTGTTCATCCACCAATAGTATTAATTCACCCATGGAATTTACCCATGGTATTCATCCACCCATGGTATTTATTCACCCATGGTATTTATCCACCCATGGTATTCATTCACCCATGGTATTTTCCCATGGTAATTTAAGTGGCATCGACCCTTGGTATTCATCCTTCCATGGTATTTATCCACTCATGGAATTTACCTATGGCATTGTAAGTGACATCCACCCATGTTATTCATTCACCCATGGTATTTATGCACCCCTAGAATTTACATGTGGTATTGTGAGAGAAAAACACTATAAGTAACAAGTCACATTTTGTAAAAGCAGAGATTGTCCACCATAATGTAGCCTTTGCAGTTATTATCTGTTTTAATAAAAAAAAATCTTTGTGGTTTTTTTTTCTATGTGTTCTCCTCTTCTTCTAGCATTTCTTTTTTTTAGATGTTAGGGGGGCTCCCCACTAAGATCCAAATCAGTTTAAGAGAGGTATTCCCTTTGTATCAGAATGTGCCTTTCAACAATCAGCCTATCATAGTTGTTGGTGATCTTGGCCAACTACCTCCTATGAAGGACATCCCCATGTATGTTGTCACTTTAAGCGGCAATGCCCTTTGGTGCAGATTTGACACAGTCGTCACATTATCTACCATCTTACATCAATAGGGGACCAGCCCTACTCAAGTTTCATTCCATCAATTGCTTGGGAATATCATGAATGCAACACCAAATATGGAGGATTGGAACCTTATCATGTTAAGGAAAAATTCATTTTTATCAAGCGACAAGAAACATGATTTTGACAATGTAATACACCTATATCCAACCAACCTAGATGTCACATTGCATAACAAACAAATGCTAAAAGAATTGAGCATGCCAATTGCACGATGGTACACAAAGAAAAGGAACCACCATCCTATTGGTACACATGAAGAAGATGAACAATTGGATGCAAAAGTTCTTATTTGGAATGAACAACAAGTTTTCCTCACATGAAACTTGTGGGTTGAAGCATGTCTTGTCAACAAAGCACTTGGAAAAGTAGTTTCCATTTTCTAGCACATGGATCAAAACCCCCTCAGTTTCCATCCTTTGTTGTTAACTTCTTCCAATACAAAGCTCCACCATGGAATAGCTACAACCATCTTATGTTTCAATTCCCCCAATAATGTCAGTGTCTCGTAGGCAAATTCCCCTTCCAATGGCATGGGGATTGACAATACATAAATCACAAGGCATGACATTACCAAAGGTGATAGTGGACATTGGAAACACAAACTGGCAAGGCTTAACATTCATTTCCATATCCAGAGTTAGAACCTTGGATGATCTTCGCATCTCTCCAACATTTCCATTGAGCTGCTACTCCTGCATGTAAGGCAATGCTTACATCAAATGTAAGCAACAAGAGGAATCCATGTTAGCATAAAAGTATTTGCAGCCATCTAAAGTCTGATCATTACATCTAGTCCCTTTTGATTCCTTTTTAGTAAGTATAATTTTGATTCAATTTCAATATGCTTTCCTTATTTTACAAATGTTTTCTGCAAAACTAACTTGAAATTTCAATATTTTCCCCTTTCTCAAATAAATAAAAAACTTTCTCATGGATTGAAAGTCTCACAATTCTCATCTTGATATTTTTATAGATACAAACTAGTGTTTTTGTTGTCATTTCTCACACTATATATATGAATAGCAGTGGACGCAAAATATTGCACTTTTCTTTGTCCTTGTTCTGTCACTATCATTTATGCAAAAAAAAATTCACCTCTTCCTCTATTTTAGTACATTTCAAACAAATATATATGGAACTCAAACAACTAATTTTATAAGATTTTTAATATTATAAATGGATAATCCTTCCTTCTATTAATTTGAATATCAAGTCATAACTTCTTTCAATTTGATAAGACCTACTATTATTGTTAACCCTTTAAAACATATTATGTACTATCTTTATGATATAGAAATTGAAGGTTCATTATTAAATGTAAAGGCATCTACTCATCATGCCTTCAAAGATTTGCCTTCTATACTTGTTTCTCTCTAATTGGTTTTATATTCATTTCAATTAAATACTCTTTCCAAGTTCATTATAGTATTGTTACATGTTCATTGCAAGTTCATTATACTATCATTGCATGCTCCTTTGTTGTATTTGATTCAATTCTCAATCATTTCACTGTTATTTTATCGTTCCTATAAAGTTATGGAAAGTCACTATTATAAGGTTCTCAAGCTATAGGTTGTTGTTTTTCTTTGTGATTGGTTGTGATTTGCATTATTTCCAATAGAACACTGATGAGTTATGTTATTTATATTTCTAAAATAAACCCAGGGTCAATTATGAAAGATATTTTCCTTCTGATCTCAATTGAACAGATGATCCACTACAACGATAAATATTTAGTTTGCCTTTGATCTTACTAAGTTTGTTGTTAATAATTTTTTTTTAAATCTTAAATTATTAGGATTAATTAATAAATAGTCCCCGAGACCAAGCTCACGTTACACCATGTGGCAATGCCTCTTTAATAAACAAATACCAAAACTTTAAGCTATTATAGTATTCTTTTCAAAACCTTTATAGCCAAAGTTTGATGAATATAAAGTGAAAACTACTACAAATAACACAAAATGCGTATAACAACACACGATCAGAGAAATACCCATATCAGAGTTTTTTTTTATGAGTCACGTTATGAAACTTGTGATAAACCAAATTTCTAATATCTGTTGGACCCACTTTCCACATCATTTATTTCACTCCCAAGTATCGGCAATCAAATATTTTCACCTAAGAAAGATTTTAAAAATGTTGATATCCGATAAGAGATACAACACTTCCTATGACCTCAAATATTCTCTCAATGCTATATCCCAATGTGCCTCCCCCTCTAACTTCTGATATATTCCAACCTCTGATATCCATCTGCATCCCCCCATATCTCTCAACATCAGAGTTCATTAAAATAATATAGATATGGAGGTTATGCTTCTATTGGAGCTATAGTTGAATATAGATTTCCACGATTAAGAAAATTCCCTGCTTGGTTAGTGTTATTTTCAGTCTTTGTAGCCTTCCTCCAGTGATCAAACATGCTCTTAGAAAGTGATTTTAAGGTGTCAAGGTCAAATTTTGTCATTTCGGTGAGTCTTCAAGTCAAATTTGGTCACTAGGTATTCGGTGTAGGGTTTGCTTTCACTCCTTTCAAAGTTGTCCAAATGTTGGTCCATGTCACCATTAAGCTAAGTGTACCATCATTTATAGGGTTTCCATCATCATGTCAAGTTCCACTGGGTCATTTTACACCTTGTTCATGCTTCAATTGTGCCTAGGTAAGGTTCATTTCCCTCTCCTAGGGTTTTGAAGGTAATTTCTCTTGGATGGTCAATCATCAACAAAAACTTGTATCCTAATGTTCATACACTCCCCTATCCTTAATGTACCTTATTAAACACTTCCCATCACTGAGATCCCCCAAATTCCTCATTTTCGCACAAACCCTACTTTCTTGCTACAACTTGACAATTTTCTAGGTTAGGCCTGTGTTTTTCCCTTTTGGACCCTTTCCCCTCACTCAATCTTTGAAATTCCACTTTCCCCTACTTCCCAACATCCCTCCCTACTTCCAAAAAATTTCTCAAGAATTTAGAAACCCCTTATCCCTTTCATTTCACTTCATTTCGACAAATCCCCTGTTCCACACATCGGGATATGTTTTACTCCAATGATGTTTCTGAGCAAGAAAAGATGAATTTTGGAAAAATGAGAGAGGTTTTTGTCCACAATAGGACAAGGAAGAGAAAAATCCTTCACTTTTTACATAGGTGTCATGGTTTTAGAGAAATGTCAAAAATACAGTTGCCTCAGGAGAATTGATGCACCTATGAAGTGACCTTGGGAAAATCAAGATTTATCCTACTTGGTTGGCCAAATGACTTGCTTGATGATTCAAATGATAACTAGACATAAATATCTTTCTGATGAGCTATCATGAGCTCAATTGGAAGTTTAGAAAGACCTTTAAAAGTTGACTACAATAGCACTCTGCCTTTAGGCAACCTCATTTTGCACATTTTGATCAGTCTTGGGAGATTTGATTTTTGATAGGGCAAATGACCTCCAAATTGAAACATTCTAGCTGGGTTGGAAAGTAGACTCAATAGGATTTCCAACGAGCTATTCTGTGCCCAATTTGGACACCTAGAATGCCTCCAAAAGTCTCCTACAAAAAGGCGCTACGCATTGAGATGGCGGAGTGCATTGGGCACCCCTCTGCAGTGTAAAAAATGAAGTGGCACGACGCACTAAGATGGCGCAACGCATTGGGATAAAAAACCTGAAATCCATTCAAATATTCCTCCAAAGACTCTCAAATTTCTAAATTCTTCATTTCCCAAGTAAGTTAACATCCCTCCATGACCAATCAATGAATTTTTCTTGGTGCTTATGGTGATTTAATGGATAAAAATTAAAACCCTACATCCTTGCATTTTTTGTCAAAAAACAATTGCATAGAGTTTATGAGTTGTATTGCTTACTACTAATTCCACTCCTATCCATTTCTCACTCCCTCACTCCTTCACTCCCTCAATCATTTTCTCCCTCTCGTTACATTCTCATCCACCCATTCCACATTTCCCATATCGCTAATCAGCTAACCCTAAATCCCTAATCCCACTATCCCAAACCCTAGTCAAATATCCCCAAAACCCTAATTGCCATCCCAAACCCTATATATAATCCCCTAAACCATTTAATTCCCTAAAATCCTACAGCTATCATCAAACCCTCCCCTCATCAGTCCCACTCATCCATGGCGCTCAAAAACATAAAGGCAAAACCGGCAAGCTGCCAAGATGAGGAAAATCAAATTGACCATACTTGAGCAAGAAATTCAAAGCTGATCGTGAATCTTGGGTTGAGAGAACAAACATACACCTAGAAAGGATGCTATAGAAGGCCAAAAATGAGAAAAACATGTTGACGAACATGGCATATCACTACTTGGTGAGAAACAAGGTGTGCAAAGCAAGAATCAGGGTTTTGAAGGCCAAGTTGAAGAAAGCATCGAGGAAGCAAAAAGAGGAATATAGACTTCAGATCTTGGCTGAGGCTTCCTTGGCCCAACATAGCACTTAATGGAGGACACTCAGCCCAAATTTCAAAAAAATTGGGACACTTTTTGCAATTTTGGAATTTTTGGGCCAAAACACAGGTTTTTCTGCCCAATGCGTTGCGCCACTTGCCGCTTGCTTTTGATGGGGGTCTCCTTTTGATGAAAAATCAACATTTTTTATTTTTCATGGAAAAATATGCATACTCACGAATGGAAAAGAAATTTTGACAGTTTTTAAGCCCCCAAAAAGGTCAAAAACACCCCAAAAATGACCTTTCTACCCCTTTTTGGACACACATTGAGCAGTGTTAGGAAAACTCAAGTTTGGAGGGGAAAATGGAGGTAAAATTAAAAAATTATACTTGTTCTGGAAAGTAGATAGGTAGAGCTTTCCAACAAGTACACTTGAAGCAAATTTGGACACCGGGAAGGCCTCCAAAAGCAACTGCGAAAGGTCACTACGCATAGGGAAATTAGCGCGACACATTGGGGAAATTTTGCTCAGTTTGACCAAAAATACTCTGTTTTTCGCCTAGTTTCTTGACAATTTGAATTCTCTTCTTCTAAATGTCAAAATCATGATGTAATTTAATGTAATTTGATGGATCTTGATGTAATTATGCTAAATTTTCACTCATAGAGGTAGATTCATCCATGAAAAGGTGGTTTGCAATTGAATGAATTAGTTCCCTAGTTTTTAGAGGCAAGCTATTCCATTGCGTAATTTTTAGTTCTCAGATTAGAATTTGTTGGAACAGCTCCTAAACTTATGAGCTCGACCCCTAGAGGCTAGGATGAGTTGTTTTTTCCCTATATCTTGTGATTTTTCAGTCATTAGCAGAAGTTGGACTTTTGAGAAAGCTTGGAGCTTCATTGTATACACATTTCAGCAGTTTTGGCTAAGGAATAGACCAATGTTTGCAGCACTTTATGGGATTCATGTGGCATCTTGATTTGGTATTGTGTTTCCTTCTACAATTGTAAGTTTGCATGTGTCTTATGTATGCCATCATCTCTCTTGCTTCATCTTAACTAAATCAAACAAGGATAAAGGTAGAATCCATTGAAATTGCAGTGCTCTACCTAGGGTTTGCTTAGTTATTTATGTTTTCAGCTATTTGAAGAGGATCCCTGAGGTTTTATTGCCCTCTTCAACTCCTCATCTATCTAAAGCTCTCCATTTCATTCAATTTGAAGTATCAAATCAATTCCTACCTTGCCCCATTGAGATCTCTCCAAAGCTGAGCCTCATTCCCTAGACCCAAAATCTGCCTTTCCATTTGAGCCAACAAAACATCATCAAATTCAATCAAATCCTTTTGCACAAATACCTAGCCTAAAATCAGTCTTCATTCAAGTCATCTCAAGCCTCATTGATCATTTTTTCTGAGATTGACAAGAGAGAGCCCTCTCCCGACCTGTTAGGGCTAGCTACGAGGTTAAGCGTGGTTTGATGTTACCCTAGATCCTACCTTTCTCAGCCTGAGGTAGATTTAGGCACTAACAGTTAGCACTCTGATAATATTGTACAACTTTCTTGGCACTGATATGTGGAATTCACAAGCATGGTGATCTTTGAACAACTTCAACAACCCCTGCCCATTTTAAGTTTTATTTGTGCCACCTGGAGAAGTTTCTTCAAGAATGTTGAATGGATGCGTTGATTCTCATCGGCCCTATATGCCTCTCTGTTATAATAGAAAATAAAATCAGTTGTAAATAGAGGATTTTTTTATTAAAATGTCAAAAACAGGTCCAAATGCTATAATAAATATAAAACATCCTTAATTCCATGAGACCCTTTTTTAAATTAATTAAGTGGTTTTGTATTTAGACGTGGCAGGAGTTTAGTGGTATCTGAAGTGATGACGTAGGAGGAAAAGTGGTGGGCACAAAGGTATGTCGGAGATTTTCCGATATTAGCCATTTCTAGCATGGTTACATACATGAGCTCCGATATGCAGTGGACGTGATATCTTTATAGACCATAATTAATACCATATTGGGTTCAACACATCGAAGCCTAGTATTGGAAATTGGTGATATGAGGATATCGAAGTATCGGGGATGTCATATATTGGAGGTTGGAAGGATTGATTATCGGAATATTGGCGGAGTGCCATATCGAAATATTGACGATTAGAGGGATATGCATATCGAAATTCGGAGAGGTAAGGTGTATTGGCATATCGGAGCAGGAGGTTATATCACCATCAGAGATCAGAGGGAGTGTTGTGTTAGACTTTTTAAAATCTTGTTGAGTCAAAACACTCTGATAACCGTTGACCCTGCTGGAGTGGGAGTAATGATGTGGCAGTTGGGTCCTCTCATCAGCTAAATGGTTGGACTTTAGGTTTTGATTAATTTTTAATATATGCCATAAGACATATAAATATGAGTTCGGACTATGAATATTTTTAATATAGCTCCTGTAGTAATTTACAGGGCAAGTTCCTCAGATAGAACACCAAAGAACATCGCTCAAAAATAGATCATAGATCAATACACCGGTATTCTTGACGTGGTTAAAACCCTCAAAGTGGGAAACAATCCACGACCTAAGCCAACGTGGCCACTTCAGACAATTTATTAATAAAAGAAAGAAAATTCACATAAGCTTCTCTCATGAACAGTCACCTTACAAATGACCATCCATGCTCTTTAAATAGAGATCATCGACCAATTAGGTGTTAAGCCATGGATCAAGTGTTGGTAATACCAAGGAGAGAATGAACCGTTAGATCACTTCATGTCTAGAACATATTGTGGCTATCAAATTGTAAGTTACAGAAGTACCTAGTAAAGAAACACACTTTACCTAACTCTACACTAGACCAAGTTATACTTAACTATTTCCTATGTGTCGAAATATCTTAACATCCCCCCTTAAGAACAACTTGGGACAGGATTGAAGGATCTACAAATATGACACAATAGGAGAAGGAAGGAGGAATTAGAGCCTATCCCCCCTTATTAACAACTTCTTGAACTCCAACCATAAATCGAAGTTTAGTAAACTTCGCCTCTGTGAGAGCCTTTGTAAAGATGTATGCTACTTTATCATCGGTTGAACAATATTGCACTTCAAGAACATGGTCATGAATGAGCTTTCTGATGAAGTGCATGTGTATTTCAATGTGTTTTCTATGTTGATGTTGGCTTGGATATTTTCATAGTTGAATGGAACTTTGATTATCACACCAAAGTGTAGTCGGATGCTGTTGCTGAAAGACAAATTGTGATAGGATCTGACGAAGCCATAGGGCTTCCTTACTAGCTTCTAAGGCACCATGATACTATACTTCTACTGAAGAAAGAGAAATAGCACTTTGTTTCTTGCAAGCCCATGTAATAGGTCCAAAACCAAGAGTGAAGACATAACCTGCAGTAGACTTCCAAACATGAGGGTCACTAACCCAATCAGAATCAGTGAAACCAACCAATAGAGGAGATGCTTATGCACTGTAATGAATCCCAACCAATAGAGGAGATGCTTATGCACTGTAATGAATCTATTGAAACCAACCAATAGAGGAGATGCTTATGATACTTGTACCTCGAACATACTTTTAGCTGCTTTCCAATGACTTTCATGTGGGTTTTTCATAAACCGAGCAATAAGGCCAAGAACAAAGGAAAGGTAGGGATGAGTATGGTTCAGATACAAACTTTTTCCTACAAGTTGATAGTATAAGGTAGCACCAACTTCAGGGGATGTACAAGTGACTAAAAGTTTAGCTCCAGACTGAAAGGGAGAAGGGGCTAGGTTACAGTCTTCCATGTGAAAGTGGCATAGAAGAACATAGGCATACTTGGACTGGGAAAGGGAAATACCTTCCCTAGATTGTAAGACTTGAAGACCAAGGAAATAATGCAAGTGTCCAAATTCTGTCATTTCAAACTTCTTTTTAAGGTTCAACTTCACATGGTTTATAAGGTTTGGATCACTACTAGTAAGGATACGATCATCAACATAAAGAACAAGAATGATAAGAGACTTACCCACTTTCTTGGTGTAGACAATATTGTCATTATGACACTTAGAAAAGCCAGTATCTAAAAGAAATCTATCGATTTTGGCATACTAAGCATGAGGGGCTTGCTTGAGACCATAAAGGGATTTCTTAAACTGACATAAAAGGTTGGATTCTATTTGTATAAATCTAGGAGGTTTTTCCATATAGATTTCGTCATGAAAGTCCCCATGCAAGAAGACATATTTAACATCCATCTGATGGACTTCCCATTTGAAAGAGGTAGCAAGGGAAAGAACAAGGTAGATAGAGTTCATCTTTGCAATAGGGGAGAAGGTTTCAGTATAACCAATGCCTTCAACTTGTGAAAATCCCTTAGAAAAATGACAAGCTTTATGTCTATCAACTTTTCCATTTGGTCCAAACTTGGTTCTGTAAACCCATTTACATCTAACAAGTTTTCTTCCCTTTGGAAGAGGAACAAGATCCCATGTATCAGTTGGTAATAATGAGCGATATTCTTCATTCATAGCTGCATCCTAATCTGGAGGGCTTGAAGATTTTGCGAAGGTGTCAGGATCATATTTAGGTGAAGCTTGATTCAGTAAAGGAGAGGCTCTATCGAATTGAGAACGTGTATGTCACTGATCTATAGGATCGCCTGCAAGAGAACCTGTTGCATCTCGAGTAGCACGAACCCATTTTGGAAGATGAGGAGCTGAAGGAGGATCGTGAGAAGGTGGGGGAGCATTGTCATCCTCGTTGTCATCATCTGAAGAAGAAATATTTTTAGAAGTAGAAGGGATAGAGATAGGTGGCACATCCACCGAACTAGGCGTAGGCCATATAGTTTCAACAAACTTTACATCTCTTCTAATGATAACATTTTTGGATTTATGTGAAAGAAGTCTATATCGTTTGACATCTTCACAATATCCAACAAAAATACATTTTTCACTCTTAGGTTCTAAGTCTTTATGTTTCTCATCAGGAATATGGGCCCATGATTCACTGCCAAAAACATGAAAGTGACTTACATCTAGTTTAATTGAGCTCCATGCTTCTTCTAGAGTGATATTCTTGAGAACCTTAGTAGGAGTGTGATTTACTATGTAATTTGCATATTTAATTACTTCTGCCCAAAAATTAAGACTAAGTCCTTTAGATTGAAGCATACAATTAGCCATTTCCTTTAAGGTGCGATTCTTCCTTTTAGCTACACCATTTTGTTTTGGAGTATATGGAACAATATGTTGCATTTGAATTCCATTCTCAGTGGAAAAGTTGATGAATTTGTTTTTTACATATTCTCTACCATTATGAGATCTTAGCTTAATAATTTGATGTCCAGATTATTTCTCAACAAAGGCCTTAAAGGCCAAGAAAATGTTAAATACTTCACTTTTGAGTTTTGAGAAGTATACCCAAATGCGTCAAGAGAAATCATAAATTAAAGTTAATAAATAATTGTAGCCAAGGAATGAAACAACTAGAAGTGGAACACATAAATCACTATGCACAAGTTGTAAAGGGGTTGAGGCATGCCAAGAGACACTTTTTTCAAAACTATCCCGATGATGATTTCTGAGTACACATCCAGAACAAACACCATCTTCGCAAGATAACATAGGAAGACCTGTCACCATATTCAATTTACATAGATTTTGAAGGGAGCGATAGTTTAAGTGACCAAATCGCTCATGCCAAAGTTTGCTCACTTCATCATTATGAGAAACAAATACTGAGGGAAGAGTTGAAGACCCAAAGTTGTTAAACTTATATAACCTTGTAGAATCATCAACAATGCTAGTAGCTAAAATCTCTGTAGGATCTCTTAGGTCCTTAATTACAACATCATGAGATGAAAATTCAATGATTTTACCTTCACCTAAATGAGTCATCTGATATATAGATAGAAGGTTGCAGGATATGGTTGGAACACATAATACATCATTAAATTGACCATTTTCTAGATGAATAGTTCTAGTCCCCACAACACTAAGAGATCTATCATCACCAACATATATATTTTTGGTGTTACAATCATTTAAAGAAGAAAACATGGCTTTTTTTTTGGCCATGTGATAATAAGCTATAGAATCAATGAGTCACTCATGAGAATGATAAGAAGAAGATACATTTAGTGCATAACTAGACCAAGATGCTTGAAAACCACATGTAGCAAGTGTTATTCCTGAGGATAACATTGAAGTTGAAGAGTGCTCCAAATGGATGTTATGCTTCTTCATTTCTACTTCCAAGGCTTCCATATTCTTAAAGAATTTGGATTCTAAGTGGCCATCTCGATTACAAAAGTTGTAATGTCTATCAGTCTTCTTCCCTTTGTTTTTATTTGCATTATTATTTTGTTGAATTGATTTTTCAGTTTGAGACTGAAAGCACTTAGGACCCTTGGTTGGTTTAGGACCATTCTTTTTAGGATGCTACTTCTTAGGATTATTTGAACTTGGTTGTTGAGTGGCTGTTGAAAATGAAACAAGATGATGGAGCTTAGTGAAAAGAAGTCGCCTTCACTAAGTGGGCCCGCTGGCTATTTTTGGCGCAAAGTCTATTTTTAGACATATGGATCATGGTCTATGAGTTGAAGGATGCTATTTATGGAT